>VYZT01014136.1:0-25881 GCA_013400735.1 Pomatostomus ruficeps | reverse complement strand
TCCCCCTTGTCCTGTCACTAGATACTCTTATAAAGAGTTGCTATCCATCTGTCTTGTAGGTTGTCTTCAGGTACTGGAAGGATGCAATTATGTCACCCAGAAGCCTTCTCTCTTTGTAACAGCACAGGAAACAAACAAACAAAAAAATCTGCTTTGGAAGGGGAGGTAGTTGGCACCCTAAATTGGCTATAGCAATTTACAAGTAAAACTGGCAAAAATGGGTGAGATATGAATTGTATCTCCTCAGTGAATAACACTTACGGTCTTCAATATACCACAGAAATTCAGACATCTGTTCTGTTAAACTTCTGATTGTTTGAAAATTGGCCTTACACACAAAACCCCCTCTGACTAGTGCATGTGGGTATCTTTAGTGCTACAGTTGTCAGGTCTAGTTAGATATAACAGAAACTAACTGTAATATGCTTCAGAGAACCTTAAATTAGGAAATCAACGCTGTCTTGAAAAGTAGAAATTGTATGTGTCTCTACTACCATGTTCCAGTGGATATAATTGAACCTCATCAGGTAATTCTATTGTCTGTGATAGATCCTCTTTTGTAAAACTACATATGTAAAAAAATCTGAATAACTTTAGATATAATTCCAGTGTTTGAAATCTTTTCGGGCTGTCATCTGAGAAAAACAGTAATAGTTTTGGACCAGGACTTTCAAATCTGGTTTTAACAGTCAGTTTTTCATCTTGTCAAGGGGGACCTGATTTTCTGAGATTTCCTGAATGGTGTTTTTTGAGAACAGGTTTTAGACATCCTTGAGATTATATTTCTTTTAAAGCCTTAAATCATGGCTTTACCTCTGAAATCCATTCCTTTTAAGTATCATATTCTGATTTTTTCTAAACATCATTCATGAGTCTCGGTCTAAGTCTGACCGTGATACTCATCTGATCTGATTACTAGTATTGGTTTGCTTGTTGTTTCTAGTCAGTAGAATGATACCACTTTTCCATTCTTGAAGAGAGAGTCTTTACTGATAAGGATTAACATCATTCAATGATGAGGGGATCCTGTGGACAGTTTTCCTGGTATTCTTATATTATTCTTATATTTTAAGAAGAAGATTTTTACTTAAACTCCTTGAATAACTACACCTCCTGCAATATTTCAGAGAAAATTTTATAGTTTACCAAGTGGCTAGTTTGCCTGACATGTGGAATAAATTTACTGCATTACCATCCTATAGTCCATCTTCCATCCTCCAGCCCTTGAAGAAGTGCTGTATGACACGTGAACATCCCAAGTCACTTCTTCTGACACCTTGGAAGGTACCAGATATATTTATCTAGAATTCCAGTTGCTTTTCAACATAACTGATTTTTGTTTCAATCACTGAAAAATTTCTTCTGTAGACCAAAAGCTAATACTCCTTACACTTTCATTTTTAGTATATCTATTGTTCAGGTTTTGTTTTAAATCCTTTGCTTCCTTTGATGTTCCCTATGTACAAAACTTGCATGAAATGCAGACTATAATAATCTTGTTTTTCTGTTTCCCCAAGCAGTTTTAGTCAGATGAAGTCTGTGAGTTAAGTATTGACAAGCAACACAGGACTGACCTCGGCGGGTAAAAGCATCGTGAAGGATGGTGACCAGAAGCTCGTGTTTCCCCCAGGCTGCAAACAAAGCTGCAGAGCTCCCTGCTGAGAACCTCCTCTGCTTGGGCAGTGCTTTCCCCCAAGCACTGCACAGAATAACCACTCAACTTGAAAATACCATAAGCTGGGTTGCTGGGGTAACTTAGTGCGTGTGAAAGATTCTGTTGGAGCCTACATACAATTATGGCCTATCTTCATCTCTGTTTTTAGCTTCAGTAGCATTAGACACTCTCTTAGTAAGCAAATTAGCAGGCATTATGAAATTAAAGCTGAAGCTGCTGCACAACTAGATAATGATGACAGGAATCTCCCCAGCCATAATATATTGCATCTATAGGCACATAGCTGTGTGTGTATGGTCACATATATAAATGTATGTAAAATGAAATTAAGTTTACTCAATTGCATTCTATCACAATCAATAATAATTTTCAGTTTAATTTTAAACAGAGCTAATCATGTGAATCACCATATTTTTAGAAGATCATTGCACAGATAGATATTATCATCTAATAATAACATTCTAGGTCCCTCTGCAAAATGTACATCATGGAATCCATATGCATTACTTTAGTCTTAATTGAAAAGTATAAAGACCGGCCCTTAGTGTTCCATTATTAAGGTTTCAGGTTAATCTCTAAAATTTAGTATTGAAACTGTTTCCATCAAGGTTTATTTCTACCTTTTACCAAACAGGAATTTTCTCATGACGAAAGTGATTCTTGGTTACAAACAAATGATTTCACCAAAATCAACGCTGAAGTAAAAATCCTGAATATCAACTGACCACTCTAATTTTAGCCACAAAAACCTGGAGCAATGTTATTGTCTTTTGTATTGAAAACTAAGTGTTGATGCCATATCTATTATGTAAACACAAACTAAACTCTGTGACTGTTCAGTCCTTTTAAGTGTACAGCTGCACTGGACCAGTTTAGGGAGTTACAGTTAACCTGCAGGAAGTAATATGCCAAAGCATATGGAAGATTGTGCCATTGCCAAAGTGCTTTCTTTATATTAATTGCATTCTAAGCAAACAAGTCTATTAAAGTAAGGGAGTAATGTAAAAAAAAAAAAAAAAGAAAGAAAGAAAGTCTAAATTGAAAGCAAAATTTGTTTCAAAAAGATGGAAGAGATTTGATCCGTCACATAGTCTGATGGAAAATTAAAGCGAACAATTATTTCGTTCTTGCTGTCTGATGAGAGTGATCATTATGAAGCAGGTTTACTTTAAAATCCTGACAGTTAGCATTTGTCTACTTGCCATGGGTATTAACACTCTCCAGTGGAGGCTTTAGTTAAGTGGAAAGAAATTGTTACGTCTTTGTTCTGTTTTGATTTTATATTTGCAGACTGTCTTGTGGAATTTCACTGTTCCAGCACTGTCGTGTTTTTTAGAGTTCTGTTAAGATTGGTCTGTGGCTTGGAAGCTATTTTGTTTCAAAGTATATTTTATATTTTATACTTAAATCTTTCTACATGATCAAGTAAAAAAATCTATCAGCATCTTGCAGCTTCTGAAGTCACTCTCTTATAAAAATTATTGCTTCAATTAAGTATTAAATATATTTTTAAAATTGACTGCATTAAGTTGTCTTTTGGGGTTTTTTTTGCAGGAAAAGATAACTCTCTTTCGCTGTAAGTCCCACATCCAAGCCAACAAAATATACTGTAGTGTAGTTTAATCTGCCCAAGGCAGCCCTTTCTTGGCACATGCCTTACATTAATTTTTTTAATCCACAACTGTCTCTGAATGAAGACACCTTAGAAACTACCACAGACAACAAAATGGTTGGATTCTTACGCAGTTTGGAAACAGCTTCAAAAATCATGACTGCTCCCCCTCAGGTCCCATGGCACCCACCCTCCTGGTTTGGAAAGAAGGACTAGATGGTTTCCACGTGAGTCCCGGTGCCAGACTTCAAGCTTAGTGGTGCCACATGGTCAGTGAGGTCTCTGTGGGAGATGAAAGACACCCAGGTCCAAAACTGCTTTTAGTCGTGAGGGTGATGAAGTGGTCTGAAGGGATCAGCGCCCCTGGCAAAGCACTCCCAATGCTTACGTGTGCCTGTGCTTTGGAGCAGGTGATGTTTGGTAACTCTCTCTGGTTGTAAAAAGTTATTTGATTGTTTGATCTAGGGATTTTCCTTGAGCTTGAAAGACTTCATGCTTTGCCCAGTCATGTATTTCACTGCTAACACTGGGTGTTTTAACACACTACATCTGTGCTCCTAGTCCTTCATTTTCCCAGATCATCCTTACGTCTGAGTCCATGAGATAGAAATACAGAATCATAGAATATCCTGAATTGGAAGGGACCCACAAGGATTCTCAAAGTCCAAATCCTGGCCCTGCACAGGACATCCACAAGAATCACACCACATGTCTGAGAGTGTTTTCCAACACCCCTTCACTGTCAGGCTGGTGCTGTGAGCATTTTCCTGGGGAAGGGCCGCTGATTTGGAAACATCCTTAACTTCATTGAAAAAGTCATCATTGTCAATGTCCTGCATAGGTGATCTGACATCCACATTATTTGATAGTCTTAAAATATGTGATTGCAATCCTTCATCTTCAAGGTCTGAAAGCTTTTTTCTTCTCGAAAGATGCATCTTCATAAGTATGCATATTTGTGGCATTTCCTTTGCAAATTCTTTAAGATTTTGAATGGACAGTAATAAGCTTTTAATTGGGTCTCAAAGATTAAAGTTAAATGATTTCATGGTCTCCAATTTTCTGGCTTAAATATTAAAAAAATTATAATTATTTTACTTTTTCTTTATTAATCTAAAACCTTTTTATGGACTAGTGGTGTTCAGTGTCCCTAATTACATAAAGCTTTTAAATTTTTTTGAAAACTAGGTTAGAAATTAAAAAAACCCCAAACCCATATGACTATAATAATATGAATGCTTAAAACTATTTTATAAAGTAACAACTTCAAATGTTATAAAATAACATCTAAAAGAAAGATTATTTTTTAATGTTATCTTGTCAATTCAATAGAAATAGAGCTACACAAGTTGTCACATCAGTAATTTACAAACTAACATTTTATTCAAAGGAACTTGGATATGTCTTTATTCTTCTCTGCAAGGATTAAGTTTTACATAGCAAGTATGTCTACTTTTTCTAAGAGTTTGGCATGTTCACAATGTAGGCTGCATTAATATTAGAAATGGGCTAATACAAAACCTTCACTGTGAGTAGTCTCAGAGGTATGAGAACGATATCTTTTGGTTTGAATCTGATGTCAAACCCATCATTTTCTAATGGAGATAAACTAAAACATTGGCCTTTGTGGAACTTGGGTTCAGAGATTATTCTTTTTCTTTCAGCACTATCAATAATCACAATCTTAAAGATTGCTCAGTGCAAAGGGAGTGTTGATTTTTAGACCTTTTGCATTCCTTTTGTTTCCTCTTCTGTGCAGACAGTATCTTTACTTCAAAAAAATATTAAGGAAGCAAAATCCATGTTAAGGTGGTTGCCCATCTTGTTCAATAGAATAAACAGGAGTTTGTTGATTGACAAATGGCTGAACATGAGCCATTAGTGTGCCCACAAAACCAAGAAGGCCAATGGCATCCTGGCCTGTGTCAGCAGTGGTGTGGCCAGCAGGAGCAGGGCAGTGACTGTGTCCCTGTACTGGGCACCAGCGAGGCCGTGCCTCCAGTCCTGGGTTCAGTTTTGTGTACCTCACTACAAGAATGACACTGAGGTGCTGAAGCAAGTCCAGAGAAGGGCAGAGGAGCTGGGGAAAGGTTTGGAGCACAAGTCTGCTGAGGAGCAGCTGAGGGAGCTGGGGGTGTTCAGCCTGGAGAAAAGGAGGCTGAGGAAGGACATCACTGTTCTCTGCAACTTCTTGACAGGAGGGTGTAGCCAGGTGGGGGTTGGACGCTTCTTGCTTGTAACAAGCAACAAGGGGAAATGGCCCCAAATTGCGTCAGAGGAGGTTTAGATTAGATATTAGAAAAAGGTTTCTTCATAGAAAGCAAGAACATTGGAACACAGAACAAACTGCACAACAAGGTAGTGGAATGACACTCCTTAGAACTGTTTAAAAGTGTGTGGATATGGCACTTGTGGCCATGGTTTATTGGTGAACATGGCTGTGATGCTAGGCTGATGGTTGGCCTTGATTTTAAAGGTACGTTTTGACCTTAGCAATCCTATTTTTCTATGAATAAATTAATTTTAAAGGACTTTTTTGTGAATGCCTTATCACATATTTACAAAATATGAGATAAGCACAGAAATCACCAATAACATATCTTCACTTTTAAAAGTTTGTTTCTTTCTTTGATCCTTATTTCAGATTCACCCTCATATCACGATTGACATTCTTTTTCTGTTTGGATAACTGCATCATCACAATACCATTGTCTGAGAAACTGTTCATCCTTTTATGCAGATTTGTTGACTGTATATCTTTTATTTTAATGTCTTCCTACTTTCAAGCTTAATTTGGTCCAGGAAGAAGTGTGAACAAAATTACCCTATTCAAAGCTACTTTAATGCTATCTCTAGCCTTGATGAAATGAGAAAATTTTGAAAAAAAAATCCAAGAGAGTCAAAATCCTACTTCTAGACTGGTTGGATTAACATTAGAAACAACTTTTTAAGCAGTCTGGATGTCACCTAACATACAAGTATAAGAAATACAGTACTTCTACTTTTTAAAAGTTCGTATGAAGATTTTCTTTGGTTTCATTAATTTCACCTAAAATTACAGTAGCATTTCCAAGTTATTGGTGACGGGGGGGAAGTTTAAGCAAACCTGTGCCCATAGGAATTTTTAAGGAATTCATTCTACATTCCTACTTTTTTTTCTTTATTTTTTTCTTTTTTTTTTTTTTTCAGCGTAAAAAATTACTCCAGGGTATTTTAAAGAAAATGCAAATTAATAAATTTTAATGAGGAATTGCTTTGATTTCACAATAGTGAATATGCAAAGTATAAATATAATTTAAAGAATCCTATTCATCCAGTCAGGAAGACAAAATCATCTGTGCAAATAATACATCCAAAAGGTCAAATATGTTGAAACAACTCTGATTTTACATGTCAACTCCACAGAATATTTTCTGAACCATTTACAAGATAATAATTGCTTACAGAAATTTCTCTACAAATAACTTAGAAGAACAGACACTCAATATTTTGATAAAGAATTTTTGTAAAGGTTTCAGCTGAAACGAGAAAAACTTACTCATCCTTGTCAAAAAATATTTGTCAATTTTCAAGGAATGCAAGTAATTTGCCATGTTTCACATTAGAATATTAAGATAGGTTTTGGTACAGGACCATAAATCATTCCTAACTCATCTGAAAGGATGTGTAGGCATATGAACTTTCAAGATCCTTTTAATCAAACTGGCCAAATTCCAAATTTACAAATGCACACCAATCTATATTTATTTTCGTTCATACTGTAACCACATCCATCCTTTAAGAGATCAAATGCTCTGTGTTGAATCGTGTCCTCAAAGCTCACCATTTAGAAGCAAGAGAAAAATTCCGTGTCTCATCTGTAGATTACCTGATTCTTTTGAAGTCAAGAGAATTCTTTGGCACAGCAAATACATCTGTGAAAACTGCATGTACCTGTGATAGCACATGAATAGGTTGACACAGTTTAGCTTTTTCATACTTTGAATTTCATCTAAATAATGTTAATAAAAAGTAAAAACTCACTAATTATAATTACCCACATTGTATTCAGAAAAACTACAACTTATGTATATAGTATCTTTTGTTTCCTTTGTTTCTAATGACAAAAGAAATAAGCTATAAATGCTTAAAATTTGTGAACATAAATAATTTCTTTAAGCATACCCTTTCTACTAAGCTTCAGCATTTAGTCTTAATGACATTTTTGTCAGAATTACAAATGAGACACCAGCATTTCTTTTACTTCTTTTTTTTTTTTTTGGTTCAGTGTGATTTTGGGTGGGGGACTTTTCTGGATTTTTCAAAGGGATATTATTCCTGTGAGGAATAAACATCAGAAAAAGCAATAAAATCCATATTAAATGGTTCAATTTAATTTAAACTTTCACAGAATTGCCTTTATTACTCCAGCTGTTTTTCTTGGTGAAAGGAAGTTTTCTGTTAATGAGACCAACACAACTCATCCCATTATACCAGCTCTTACTTAATGAATCAAATATTTGCACATTTCCTCTTCAGGTTTTTCCAAACAGATTTTTTATCATGGCTATAAAATCTAGTGTGGAATAGGTGTCATACCCGAGTATTTTAAGAAGGAAAAATGAATGGGGAGGCTTGTCTGTAATTCCACACTTGAGGGAAAGCTAATTGAATGTGTCCTGAAACCAGGGGCAATGAGAGGTTCCTTCTCCCATTCACGCTTGAGTGCAGTTCTCAATAATGTAACCATGTTACCTTGTTATTTAAATGCTTCCTCCAATAATTTTTATCAGGCTTCATTCATGCATCTCTAAATATTGGAAAATAACAAGGTTGCTAGCGTTGCTGGAAAAACCTAGATTTAAAAATTTGGTAGTACCAGTCCCAATATTTTAGGAAATACATAGTGGTGGTGAGATTTTGTGCAGGCAGTAGGACAAGCTAGACATTATCCCCAGGCCATGAATTCGTGAACTTCAGCAGTTTGACCTTCACAGTGCACAAAAACTGCTTTGTCTAGACAGAGCGTGGTGATGTAGAGACACACTTCCACTGTGAGACCTCTGCTTTAACAAACAAGTTTGTTTGCTGCATCTTCTCAATTTGTGCCTGCATCCTGTGACTTCAGTTTTGCTTCCTTATGCAAATAAAGGAGTGCAAACATTTCAGGGATGCACTCTGCCTTTCAATAAGTCAGAAAACCTATTAAAGCTCTATTACAGTTGTATAAATTGCAATTATGGATCCAAAGGAAAACAGGATAAACTCCAGAAGAGCACTGATGCTGGCAGAGGAGAAGAGCATTGAACAGGGAGTTGGCATGTGCAGCTTGGGATGCAGCTGGGCACCCCGAGAGGGGTCAGGTAGCTTGACCTTGAGGACGATAAGTAGAACCCCTGAGTGAAGGAGGACCATGGTGGGTCAGCATTTCTTCAGAGAACTTGTGTAAGGAAGAAGTTTACGACGGGGTTTTGACAGGTCACTTGGCTTGCATCCCTTGGCCAGTCCGTAGGAAATCTCACGACTTTTGTAGTTATCTCTGCAGTAAATTACACAGCTGCTATCAGAGCACCCTTTACTGAGGAAAGCAGCATCTCCCCTGCTTTGCTAACCCACCATGTTCACTCAGGGTTTTGTATGAATGCATGACTGACACTGCTTACTGGAAGAAGAGACCAAAGTGAAAGAGTTTGTAAACTCTATGTAAAATATTGTGGGTACATTTGTTGTTTCATAGAACATTTTCTCACAGTGCATGTAGGCAACAACCTGTGGTTTTCTGTGCTTAGAAACATCCACTGTGAAGGCTTCTACTGTGACAATAATGTCATTTTATCACAAAAAACCTTATTTTGCACTGTCTCTTTGTTGAAGCCCAGAAAGCCCTTTCTCTAACTCTTTTACAGTTTCTTTGAGTCATCACAGTTGAATCTTACTGCCATAAAGTGCCTGATAGTTTTACCCCTGACATGTCAGAAGTAGTACTGTGTTCTAATAAACAATTATCTTTACTTTCAAATAACTGTCTCCTGCCTGAAAAATCCTTTAATAATACTAACCCAAAGTAATATAGATAAATAAAATATTTTTTAAAGAATATAATTTCTATGGTCAATAAAAGGAGAAATATTGTTAACAATTTGTACGTGATGTTTTACAAGGTGCTGCGATATGGGATAGGCTAATTAAACAGTTAGAGCTTTCATTATGATAATGAAGCAATGCTTTTTTAGAAAGTACAGTAAAGACCGATAGTCAACCTAAAAAAAAATCCAGTATGATATGAATATTTCTAGAAGCCTAAACATCACCTATAAAGGCCTTCTTTTTCTAAAGCAAGTATTGTTTACATTTCTTGAAGATTTATTGGCCAATATGGGCTATATTATTTTATTTGCCCTAAGTCAAATGTGCAAACTTTGGAAGTGGTCACAAAGACAGATAAAAGTATAGATCACGGGAACACAGAGGAATTGTATTTCTTCTTTAGAGATTTCCTTGTTGAATCATGCAGAACTATTGATTATATTTCAAAGGTAGGGTTTTTTTAAATACATGTCAGTGACTTCATCTGTCTAGAGCTGTCTGAACTTCAAACAGATTTGGGAAATACAGTAGATAAAAGGAATTTATGAGAAATAAATTATGTCACAAAAATGGCAGAAGTCTTTACCCAAAAGAAGGGTCTCTTAATAGAAAGAATGGAAAGAACAACCTTTTCCTTCCTTATTGATAATGGAGAAGTTCAGAAGCAAGCATATGTATCTTAGTAAATAATTTAAATTAGAGGGTTATGATAATAATTTTCAAATTATGCATCAGAATCTGTCCATTTTTTTCTTATGATTATGAAAATATATTTCCTTTCTTATTTGATTGTATGCTGTCACTGTTTGCTAATTTAGATTTTTCTATCCTGAAAATGCTCACATCTTCAAAAAGTTGATGTGCACCTCCTTTATTTTCTCTGATGAAATTACCAGAAAGATATGAAGAACCTTGAGGAGGTACTGGCACCTTGTCCAGGGTTCATTGTTTGTGAATGGAGAAAACTCCTGTGGCATAACACACAGAACCAAGGGGTCAACAGCATGGAGCATGTCCTGGGCAGCTGTTCACCCTGCTCTAAGTTAGGAAAACAGGAAGCAGAAAACACCGTCCCAGGTGACAGATCTCACTGATCCCCTGGGAAAGCAGAGAGATGCAAACAGCCTCAGATATCCTTTCTGCAAGGTGTGATACCTGTGCCTGAACCTGGCTTCAGAGGCAGGTGCAGATGCCAGAGTGCAGGTGTGGGCACCTTGATAAGTAGTGCCAGGAACAGCCCTTCCCCCAGGCACAAGTGCAAGCATGTGATGTGTTCTTCTGGCAAAAAAAAGTAGGTACTTCTAATAGTCATCAAAGAGTTGGTGTAAAAAGAATTTTAAGATCTTAGTAAAGATTGCTTAATGGAAATAAAATCGTTGAGGGTTTTTACTTTCATCACTCACTAAGAAGGTTAAAATTAAAAGGATTTCTGTTAATTAATGAATGAATGAATTGAGAACACTGAAAAGACCACAGGATTTAAATTATTTTAGTTTATTTTGGGGAAGAAGGCTTCATCTTTCAGAACAACATGGAAATAGTTAATGTCTTGAGCTTGCTGTAAGGGAGATTAACTATCAACTATGCCATTTCAAATTAATTTGGTTTTATATTACTAAAAGGCCAGTTTTCAGGGCTGTTCATACCAGGGAATTGTTTCTTCAGCATTATGGCAGGCTTCCTGTTTGGGTGGAGGAAGGAATAAAAAGCATGGCACATAGGAAAAACACTGTTGTTCCATGCAGCTGAGACTTCCCAGTGATTTTCCACCTTTCAACCACTCCCCAGATTTGCTATTTTATCCTCTGAGTATGCAGGCAGAGTGAGAGGCTGCAGGAGAATGCTAACAGTGACATTCTACTGGGTCCGCACTGACTTGGTGTGTCCGTTCTGATAGGTCTCCCTGTTGGTTTGACATGACTGACATGATTTCTTGGTTATGACTGGTTTGTCCATCCAGTCTGCTTATTGTGGAAGATTTCCTTTCAAGTGCCATCTGCATCCGCGAAGGTACCTTTAAATCTGCTTTTAGTAAAGTAGGTGGTGAGGGAAACCAATTTTCAAAATTGCCATGTTATTGAAAAGAACCCAGATACATGTATTTTTAGTGAGAGGCAGTACTTCAGATGCCTTTTTACTGACAGGATTAAAATGTGACATTTGTCCTTTGCCTTTGTCACACTGGTTTAACTGGTTTTCAATGCTGTTAAAAAAAAAATTTAAAGGTGGTAGTTTTGTCTTTCAGTACTGTTAACAGGTGTCTGCTAAACTACTAACGTGGATACAAATGAGTAAATCTTATGCATCTTTGCCCAACCCCTCTACCAGATGTTTTAAAACTACTTCAGGGAAAATGTAAGGATAAAAAAAATCCCATAATTTCCCTATGACAGGAAGGCAGGAATCTTTATCCCTAGCAACACTTGATTATAAGTAAGGAGTCCAGGATACCTTCTGGTACCAGAGAAGTACAGAGGAGTGTGCTGCACCTCAGTGAAGAATGTGAGACTACTGCCACATGGCTCAGTCTTACTCCACAAACCCAAAATCACTAAGAGAGTTTTAGGATCCAAAAGTTATTTGCTGATAGTCAGCCTAGCCCTCTGGCCAAAGAGCAAGATGAGAGACTAAACTCTGAAAGGGGATCTTGAAAGTCTTGCTTGGGTCCACCAGGTCTGGTAGCAGTTCTGGGCAGCATACACTTTAGAGTTTTACCTTTGATTTCCTACCTCGGGCATTTGAGGTTGTTTAATTTAACATTCTGCTAGAAACACTTAAAAAGCAGTGAATCTCCAGCCTTCACTCTGATCCAGGCAAAGTTTTTGATTTTTATTCTCTTTTTTCAACTATTCTTGTCCTCAAGGTTGTAGTCAACTTTCTTTACGAGGTGAGAGATCTGTTATTTCCTAAATGAGAACCTATCCCTCTGCATTAAATGAGTGTAACGTAGGATGTAAGAAGTTGTGACCCTTTATAATACATCTTCTTCCATTTGCTTCACTGAAACTTCAAGGACAGCATTTTGAGATTTCCTTCATGTTTTTACCTCAGAGGCTGACATGTTAGGATTATGAAACTAGAAAAGGTCTAGTTAGACCAAAAAAGATGGTAAATAAGTACATTAAGTGCATAAAATCATCCCATTCAACATATATATATTTTATATGAACACAGCATCACTGAATTATAGCACAAAATCAATGCAATTTACACTGCTTACGTAAGTTTGTTCTTCCTTGCTCCTACTTATTGCCTCCTAGCATAAAATAAAATAAAATATAAAATAATTCTTTATACATTTCTCAATAAATGTACTTCTGACATCTTTCTTATCAAATCAGTCTGACACTTTTCCCTTTCAAGCCTGACATGCCATGAAATTGATGTGTAAAGATTTTAAAAGCCTCAAAAGCCAACTTATTTTACACATTTCTTAATGATATAATGTAAAATTGGCTTCTAAAAATTGAGACACTCTCATCACACCCTTTAATTCTGTGTCGTTAAGGGGTGCAATGTTTCATCTTTTAATCTGTCATAGTGACTGCTTCACTCATTAGTTGCTATGTCTGTTGATGGAAATGTATAGCCACTGTAACCATGAAAATTCAACATTCATCTTCCTGCCTCAGGATATGTTTATTTTGAAACTAGAACTACATTGTGCTTCATTCATGCAGTATTTACATGGAGTTAATTATGGATACTGTGAAATTTGCAGCTTCAATAATAATGTTGACTACTACAACTACAGTTTGATAATTTCTTGTTTTCATTCTAAAAAAGTCTTCTTCTGCATTCAAGAAGTTACACCTAGTATGCTCTAATATCCAGTGTTAATGAGAGTAATGAATCTAATTAAAAAATCTATAGATATGGGGTTTTTTTATGGGAAAGGATTAGAAGTTCTGAAAAGTAGCCATCAACTACCTTTGTCCCCCTTTCTTTTCAAGAAATCGTATGAGAAACAGAGATGACTTTCAAAGCCTTTGAGCTTGTCTGGTGTTTGATAAGATGTTGGAAATGGCAGAAGTCGTAATTGCCAGCAGATGTAGCCAGGCCACGTCATGTCATTGTAGCATTGCCTTGAGTAGGTAATTAGGTGGCTGACCTCGAGTGAAAAATCAGGGATACAAGCAACCCTTCTGGGCTATATAGTACTACTTCTGCTGGTGTAAGTGAAATCATCAGAACCATTCACAAAAATGAAACTCGCTCTGTGTGCAGAGCTGCATCCACAAACAAATAAGTTATTGAGACTGTTTTTTTTAATCCCGGCATAATACAGTAACTTTATCTATTGAGGAGTGCAATTTGTTTAAATGATGGCTCCCAAATCTCTCCAGGGACATTTCCTCATGCAAGCGCATTGTAGCAAACATATCTAAAAACCACAAAGCTTTAATTGTCTAAGTGATTACAGTAACCTCATCAAACTGGAAAC
The DNA here is from genome assembly GCA_013400735.1 of Pomatostomus ruficeps. Classification (NCBI taxonomy): domain Eukaryota; kingdom Metazoa; phylum Chordata; class Aves; order Passeriformes; family Timaliidae; genus Pomatostomus; species Pomatostomus ruficeps. The sequence goes on along the minus strand of VYZT01014136.1, from coordinate 12,084 downwards.
ATTTCTTTTATCATCATAGCAAGAAACACTCTAAAACACAAAACTGCATTTGTATACCATTAGGAAATGCAAGGGGTTGAAATCTCCCATATTTCATTTTAGGATTTTTCATGGTATTTACCAGAGTGATTTTTCACTCTGCAGTCTTCTACATACAGCTAAGTTACACTTACAGACTTACCCCAAGTGAGTAAAAACACACAATGGTCATAAAATATCTATTGTCCTGTGAAAAGGAATACAATACACAACAATTTCTCTTCAATCACAGTGAAAAAATGTACAGTCTCCTGGTGATACTCAATATTGCTATGATGACAACTGTTACAAAGTAATATTTTCTTCACCTTCATTTCTTTTTGAGGATGAGGCAGAAATAATTTGGTTAGTTTCTTGGTTTGTTGCCTTGCTTTTTTTTATGTGCTTGTGTTCATAATTAAGTGCATGTGTTCAGAATTCTCTGAGATAAAACTAATTTAGAGAAATTAATTTAGTTTTTAACTGTCTAGTTTACTGCTTATTTTTTACTTTTTCAAGGGTAAGCCCTCCAGTAAAGAGCCAGTCTGTGTGAAATTTCTGTCTATAGCAGTGAGGTTTCTCTTAAATGATATTTTTACCCAGTGCAACATAAACTGGGGAGGAGCAAGGAGCAAGATCATAATTCATAAGACAGGTGTTTCCCTTTTGTGGAGAAGTTGATTATGCCCTGGCTTACTACTCTCTGGGTCTCTTCAGACAGTCATGAGAAAACACCCTAAAGATAGTGTTGAGCCTTCTCCAAAAACCCTTAGTAGGTGCTATCAGCCTTGGAGTAAAATTTCATGAGGAACATATCCCTGCCACTGAGCACTATTGGACTTAGAACTAAGCCATGCTGCAAGCATCTTCTTCAACACTGCTTATCTGGGTCTATGCCTTTCAACTGAGCAATTTTTTCAACTCCTCTGATTCACATAAGCCAACATTAGGACAAGTCTATTTTCATTTTCTGGAATAAAGTGTTATGATTTTCATTACAGCATTAGAAGTATATCTGAGAAAGGACACTCCAAAAGGTACATACTGTTCTGTTTCTCACCTGAGGAAGATTTTAGGTAATCAATGGTGTTTAATTTTCCTGAACTAAATCAGTTTGGCTACACAGGAAAACAATTGTTGGTACACCTCGCCTGCCAGTCTTGTTCTAGCTGTGAGTCAAGGGTTCTTTTAGGCTCTTTCCTGATGCAACCTTCTTTTTCCCAGAACCAATAAATGCTGTGCTTTTGCTTTTTGTTAAAAGTTAGTCTGGGTGCTGCTGACTGATCTTCTGAAAGGGACAGTGCTAGGACATGCAAATTATCCACAAACCAGTGATTGAATTCTTTCATTTGATTATTTTTCTCACAAGCTGATTTGCATTTTGACATTTTCAGAAGTCATAGGAACCATTGTCTTTCTGATAGTCTTACAATGTATGTAATGTAGTTTTTTATTCACAAAGATCACAAATAGTAAATTATTAATAAAGCTGCCTAAGCTGGCCTTTACAGTCTCTTGCATCCCATGTTTTTTAGACAGGTTTGAATTTGGGTTATGCTGACCTTGAAAGTCATGAGAAGAATCTGGAACTGGATTTGATTTCCTAGAGGCAGGCTGTCTGCAGACAGAGGGCTTTGAGTATTCACAGTGATAGGGTGATTACAGAGCTTGTTATGGCTTGATAGACCCTGAATTTTTCCAATCAGCCGTCAGCCATGAGGTTTGTGAATATGTAGATCTTCACAAGCAGTTGCTGTAGACACAATCGGATCTGAAAGAGTGGAAAACAGTCAGCTGACCAGATATAGGTAAAAGAGAATGGATTTTATGTTAGAAGTTCAGTAAGACTTCAGTACCTGAAGAGAATTAGGAGTCTAATACCAGGTGGTCTTATAATAGATGAGGAAATTACAGATCAGAAGACTGGCACCCACTTGCTTTTTCCTTCCAACATTTCTATTTGTCCAGCTACAGCTGACTTTCACAGACAGGCATGTTACTAAACACACTTGTTGGAGAGAGGCACAGAAAATAATGTGGTCCTCAGAGATTTGTCTCACCTTTTTATTCTCCGGTTGTGGCATCATTAAAAGCACTAATAAAGTCCCTCTGAATTTGGGGCACTACCTAGATATAGCCTTTCACTGAAGAGCAAATCAGAAAAGAGAAACGCAAAAATAATCCACATTCAGTGTAGGATTTTCCTTCAGGGAAGTCTCAAGTAATTTTGTGTTATATGTGTCTCTCCAGCCAATTATAGGCATTCACTCAGCTGCTTGTGTCTGAATTTGTCAGGTTTCTAATGTAATATATAAATCTGTTCCTGCTTGACTCCAAAACCACAGCTGGTTTTGATCAGACTCCTATAAAAAGGAAATTTCAATTAGCAGTGATCCAAACATATTCTGAAGGTACATTTTTACGGCTGCTTGACGAATAGCACTCTTTGTTCGTAAGAGTGCGTGTGACTCTCAAATGCAAGGCAGCCAGGACTGTGAGTCATCACCACAAGCACAGTACTTTGTTGCAGAGGTCACATTCTGCCAAAACCAGAGGAATTAGCTAGCCAGATTGAATTAGCGGTTGAAACACATTAATTTATGCTATATAAATGTTATTGTGGCCCTGTGGGCAAGTACTTAGGTCATATGCTTTATGAACTATTTGCACCGAGAGGGCTTTCCAGCTGTAAATCAGCTTTGAAGCACACATTTGCAAAGCGCTCATGGCTCGGCGCTGTGCTCCCCCCTGTCCACACTGATTCCATTTCTTGGCACACTGATTGCTCGCCATTCTGCATGTGCTTCACAGGATTTCCTGCACAAGGAGTGGATCAGCAGCCAGGGCAGAGCCGGGGCTGGGTCTGGTGGGGAAGCTGAGCCCTGGCCAGCTGCCGATGATGCTTGTGGGCAGCTGTGGGTCTGTGGCTCCAGGCGTCTGGCAGCAGGCAGAGCTGCTAGAGTTGGTGCAGCTGTGTGGTAAATGTAAACCTTGGTATCTCAAGCACACATACAACCCAGCCCTTGACAAGGCTGTTTCTCTTCTGGGGGAGGAGGGGAATTAGATACGCTTTTGGCCACATTATTTCAGAGTGAGAAAAAGTAGAAGTGTTTTCTCGCTTCAAATTATGGTAACTGAGGACACATGCCAAGAAAGAATTATGCATAAAGATAGTGTTTTAACTTGTTTTTATGTGTTTGGATATGTCTCTGCCAAAAATCTGACAGAGCCTCATTGTTGCAGCTTTTTCATCATGAAGCCACTGACTGCACCCAGCAAACATTTCATAAATAATGAAGTAATTGGGGGCATTTAGTGTTGTCTGATTGTGTCAGCAGTTGCATGTAACACACTCTACTTTCCAGCAAGGCAGGTAAATGCTGCAGCAGTGTGAGAAGGGAGGCAGTGTTGGTCTCCAGAGGGCAATAGTCTTTTTAAACAAACATATTTCACTCAGACCACTAATTTCATCTTCTTTTTTTGTTGTTTTTTTTTGGGTTATGCCTGACTTTGCACAAAGGATTGTTTGTTTTACTATTCATTTTTGTTCAGCTCAGCAAGCAGATCCACTCCCTTGTACCACTACTACTATGATGCTGAATCACACTGCAAATACCTCTTCCCCCACAGAGTGCCACAACACGTCTCCTCCTGTTTTTAAATGTAATACAGCCAGCACCTTTACTGGGTATTTCCAATGCTGCTGTTCTCAAGGACACAACAACCCTGTTTCAGATTCCAGACTGCAACCGCTTTTACTCAGGCTCCCTGGTTTCTGGGCTTGTTGATTTAGGAATCTTGGACATTAATCATCTGGTATAAATGACATTTTTCTTTATGCTGAATATTTCAGCAGGGTCACAAAAAGAATGTTTTGATAACATTAAATATTCATAAAATCATGCTAAAATAGTTAAGAGATATGAAATAGATGAAGATTTGAAAGCATAAATATTTAATATTTTAATAGCTTTTCATATGAATTTTTTTCATGAACCTAGTGCTGTTAACATACATCTGTTATTTGAATAGGGAAGCTATTATTCTTTTAAGTGTTTTCTATTATCAATGAAAACATTTACTTAATAGCAATTTTGTTTTGCCCAGCTTATGAAAAAAAAAAAATACTGAGGTCTGAGAAATGCCAGCCCTGCTTATGTGAGTGATCTCCATTCACCCTGCTGCTGAAACACTCCTGTGTTGACTGCTTTTAGTGCAGGATCCAGTTTACCGTTACAGAATTGCAAAACATCTATTAAAACTCCCAGAGTGTAATATTTCTGCATAAATACCTTTTTCTAGAAAGTAAATAAATGATCATCCGAAGTGAGGTTGATTTTCAGCAATGATGAATCCATATGTTTCCTATTACACCTGTCTTCCGAAAACTCATGACAGGAAGAAAAATCTTTATCAGTGACTACAGAAATTCTTGTGAGACTTATGTGAGTTTTTCTTTTATTTTTTGCTTTCAAATATATCTCCTTTCTCTGTGTGAAACCAGAACCTTTGCATGTAGCACGGGGTGACAATGGTTAAGTGTTTCCTAAGAAATTGTTTCATCGATAGAAATGGTAGACTAGATGTTTGCTGTTTCATTAATTGGGTTAAGGAAGTAGGGCTATTTATGACAATTATTTGGTAAGCTGTGTAAAAAGATAGCCAGGCAAACCTCTATAATCCACTTACACCTCACAGAAGCCAAAGGGTTGAACAAGCTATTAAACATGTTATACACCTGTCTGTTTGGAGGAGCTGTTAAATCATGAATCTCTGCACAGTACCTGAGGCAAGACTGTTAAGAAAGATGTTTTGTAGCAGATTTCTGTTCTATTAAGGATGGACATAAAGTAGAATAATTTAAAATGTGTCAATAACTCAAGGCAAAAATGCTTAATGCAAGAAGCAACACTTCTTAAGTTGTAGTCAAGTATACCCAGTGGTAACTAGTAGGTGGAATGATACTCATGGGGTCAGAAAGGATTTTTTGGATAGACTATGTGAAAGGCTTTTCGCAAAAATATCCCAGCATTGTTTGTTATTATGTTGTTTCTCTGGAATACAGACTTCAGCTTTAAAAATGGAATTTACAATTATTTTCTGTCAACTTTTCCTAAGAGAGAGGCTGAAAACTTGGCTCCCTTTTCAGGTGGTGAAATCTGTAGAGTGGGGACATTTTCACATTTTGTTATTGGAAGGGAATGCACCATCCTTCACCTCTTCTGGGCATATATGCCTTTGGATGTGTGTGGCGGTGGCCCAGCCTTTGGCTGCAGTGCCATCTGCCCCGCCAGAGCCACCGACCCATCCCACCTTCTCCATGTGGTTGAATGAGGACATTAAGCGGAATGATTTCTCCCCTCAGGACAGTGATCCTGAGGGGGATGGGGAAGGTGAGGCTGGGGAATCCCCTGATTCCCCTGGATTTCACACTCTTTAAGTTGTCACTCCAAGATTCTGTTCCACCCCTTTCCCCTCAGAGTTATTTTAATATTCATTAACTTAGTTTTAATATTCATATTGTACTGGAAAGTTCTGTTTCTGTGTTAAGTTGATTGGTTAGTTTAAATGTGTTCCTCCCCTGTTCAAAAGTTATTGGGTACCTGTCATCCCCTATCATTGTGGATTATGATGACTTCCTTCATGCTCCCTCTTACTGATGGTGTCACAGTGCCATCAGCCCCATCCTCAGCCCCAAACCCTGCACGGCTGCCTGATGAGTAGGCTGGATGTGTGCCACAGTCTGTTTCTGATAGCACATTCCCGTGGATTTGTGAATGGCGTTAATTCAGCCCAAGTTCTCCTCTTTCAGCTATATTGCATCTATGGCAAAGGTTTCTCCAAAGTCATGCTGTTGAGCAGGTGTGCACCTGTTGTGGTGTGCTGTTGGCCAGGTTTCGGTTTTTCTCATGGCCAGGCACTGCTGTGTCCCCCCTCCCTCCGCCCTCGGTATCTGGTTTCTCACCCTGGAGGGCTCTGTATTTTGCAATCCTATACAAAGCCCACCAAATTCAAACCCCTCACTCCTACCTCATAGGATATTTGCATCCTCCCCCCCACCTCGTGTTGGTATATATGTAATGGTAACTCGCCATGCCAGTGCTTCCCTGGCACGATCCTGGTGCCAAATAAACCATCTGAGGAGCCCCTCCGCTTGTCTCTCCTTCCTCGGCGCACCTGTACCATCGGTGGATTGGGTGGAACCCTGCTGGACCTTCGCCAGCCTTCCCGCACCCAGGGCAGCCTAACCAGCCCCTGGAACCGCNGTGGTGTGCTGTTGGCCAGGTTTCGGTTTTTCTCATGGCCAGGCACTGCTGTGTCCCCCCTCCCTCCGCCCTCGGTATCTGGTTTCTCACCCTGGAGGGCTCTGTATTTTGCAATCCTATACAAAGCCCACCAAATTCAAACCCCTCACTCCTACCTCATAGGATATTTGCATCCTCCCCCCCACCTCGTGTTGGTATATATGTAATGGTAACTCGCCATGCCAGTGCTTCCCTGGCACGATCCTGGTGCCAAATAAACCATCTGAGGAGCCCCTCCGCTTGTCTCTCCTTCCTCGGCGCACCTGTACCATCGGTGGATTGGGTGGAACCCTGCTGGACCTTCGCCAGCCTTCCCGCACCCAGGGCAGCCTAACCAGCCCCTGGAACCGCAAGCGGGAGCCCGGTGCCCCCGCCGGTGGCATTGCGGCATGCACCACAGAGAGCAGGCCAGGCCTGGGGAGTGCCTTCTGAACAGTAAACAGAGACAGAAGAGGAAAAACCTATATACATATATAATTCAACAGGTAGGTTTTACTGATTATCTCCAGGGGGTGAAATCAGCGAGCCTGACTCTATGTTCCCCTTTCCAGAATCAACGTTTTCCACCTCCTGGCTGTAGCATGTCCCATGGCACTCTCTTCAGTTCTCTTTGCTCTGTGTTCTTCCTGATGCTTTTCATGGGTATTGCTTGAATGAGAGGAGGAAAACAGGCCAAGATACAGGCTAAAAAAGAATGGGGAAAAAAGGTAGGAGGCCTATGCTAATGGTTATACTTGAATTGTCTAGAGACACAGCAGAAGCTTTAATTAAATGTTCTATATTGAGTAGTTTTTTGGCAGTTATGATTGATTTATTATGTGTTACATCTGGTCTTAATTTACTGCATTGAATTTATACTACTGTTTTGTTTTTGTCACTTATGTGCTGCATATTAGTCATGAGTTCTTGTGGTTTGCAGTTTTTGAGTTACATTGTGCAAAACACTCACTCTACAACTTGAAACCAGGTGTTTCAATATGAAAGCAAATCACTCCAAGATTTACACAAACCACTGGTTTAGCAGCCCATAGAGTTTGTCAAAATTTGTATTTAGAACTTTTTTCTAAAAATAAGGGTGTCTCTCTGTAGTGAATTTTTAGATAGATATGTTTATAATTTATAACTAGTTTTGTAATTATGTATCAATATAATTAATTGTGTTTATGTTTTTAATAAACTTGCCCTGAATCCTATGCCAATAATTTCAACTCAAAATCAAAATCAAAAGTTCTAACTATCTTAACCATGTGATCCATTCACTTTGATCCTGTATTTAAGCCTAGTGGAATGGGGTTTAACATGCATGTTAATTCACAGGGGAAAGAGGGTTCCTAGGATGACCATTAAGATTAAAAAGGATATGAAGCACAGCATGGTTATGATGTAAGATATCTAAGATGTTAAGTGTCAGGACTTGTGTGTCTGCTTGAGAGATCAATGTACTTGTTCAGCTCAAAATGCTAGTAAATTATTACAGAGACCACTTAATAGAAAAATCATCTCAGCCATGGAAGCATTGAAGTGAGTATTCTGAACCATAATAAATTTCAGTATATTCATTGTGTCAAACACACTGACAAGGTCACCAAATGCAAAGGAGGTGTTGCAAATATTTTTAGTGTGTTCATCACATCAAAGTGATGAAAACGTTCATATTCAGGAAGGAATTAGGTAATAGCTGGAAACTCAGAAAAACATTTTAATACCTTAATTATTGTTCATCTTTTGGTGGTAATATTTAATGGGGAATTTATCCTTTTACAGATGTGTGTGTATATGTTTGTATTTTCTGGAGGTCATTTGTATATTTCAATCACAAGTAATACGCTTAACACTACAAACTACCCTTGATTTTCTGAGCTGTGAAAATGAGTGGAATCTGATCTTGTTTGCATGAACTTAATAATAATGATATCAGTATTAAGCTGATTTCACTGGAGTTTCCATTGTTGTCCTTTGGGATCAAAGTCCAGTTTCTGTTGGTATAAGAGGTCTTTTTATCTGCCTATCTTATAAAATAGATATTTTAATTTTCTTCTGTTTGTTTTGGAGGGGTTTTTGGTCTTTGGAGTTTAGTATTGTTGCTTCTGAATCTTGTTTTTATTGTTTTCTCTTTTCTTCAAAGCAATCTCTCCTCTTTATCTTGCCTGCCACAAGAAAGCAAAATGCTTCCTGGGCTGCACCAAAAACAATGTAGCCAGCAGGGAGTGGGAGGGAATTCTGCCCCTCCACTGGTGAGATCCCACCTGGAACACTGCATCCAGCTCTAGGGTCCCAGCACAGAAAGGACATGAACCTGTTGGAATGAGTCCAGAGGAAGGGCACTGAGATGATCAGAGGCATGGAGCATCTCTCTGACGAGGAAAGGCTGAGAGAGTTGTGGCTGTTCAGCCTGAAGAGCAGGCTCTGGCGAGACCTTATAGCATGCTTTAGTATGTAGGGGGAGCCTACAAGAAAGCTGGAGAGGGACTTTTTACAAGGGCATGTAGTGAAAGAATGAGGGACAAAGGCTTTAAGCTGAAAGATTTAAATAGGATGTTAGGAAGAATTTATTTCCTGTAAGGGCGATGCACTGGAACAGGATGCCCAAGGAAGCTGTGGCTGTCCCATGCCTCAACATGTTCAAGGATGGACAGGGCATTGAACAACCTGGTCTAGCAAGATGTGTACCTCCCCACTGCAGGGTGCTGGAATGATATGACCATTAAGATGCCTTCCAACTCAAACTATTCTTTTGTTCTGTGATATTTGGTCCTACCCTTTTGCAGGATGCAATCTTCATTGGCAGGACAGGCTTGAGGCCTTCCTACACATCGACTGTCCTTCTTGCTCCTGCCACATGCCACCACTGTGCATCCTTGCTACCTCACCAGTGGTTCCGGATGACTATCCCTGTGACTTAGAATGGACAGCTGATACAAACATTTTTAAAGACATATTTTAAGCATTTTTTTTTCAAAAGATCATTTCTTCAGTACTATTTCATTTCTTCAGTACTATTATGTCCTGCACAGCCAGTGTAAGTGTGCTGTAGCAAGAGGGTGGTATGCAGAGCTAGTACTTCTAGTAGAGGCTATTTTGTGAAAATAGCACTACTTTCTACTAAAATTTTATAAGAAGCAATGTATGAATGACTAATAGCTAAAATCTTTTTTTAAAAAAGATATAAAATAAAAACCTAATAAATATGGAACTCAGTATCAGGTAAATCTTGGATGCAGGTAAACAAATAGAAATGTAATTTTATCCTTCACTGTTAGGAACCCAGGGACATCAGACAGGCCTAAAATATGAGCCATTTTTTAGCTATGTGTAGGACCTTGGTGGTTCAGAAAAGGATGATAGAGATATTGAGTCTCTATTCCTGGGGCTTAGGTGCTCACACTGCTGTGGAGAAGATGGCTAGCCTCTGACTGTTTTTCCTTGTATGGGTTTTTGAGGAGGTTGGATACTTTGCGTGAGAGAAAAGGAAGTGAAAAAAAATGTTTCAGGTATCTTATATCCCCAGGATCCCAGCTGGTTGATCTTAAGCCTACATTTTTGTGGTGAGGTGACTGACTGCCAGACATCCAGCAAGTCCTTCTCAGCAAGACAGAGACAGCAAACACAACAAGAGAAATTGCAGGTTGAGATAAAGGCAGGGAGAGATCACTCACCAATTACCTCCATGGGCAAAACAGACTCAGCTTTGGAAAATTAACAAAATTTATTATGAGTTAACAATAGAGTAAGATAGTGAGGGGAAAAAAAACCCTAAAACAACCCTACCCCCACCCACCCTTCTTCCCAGGCTTAACTGCACTCCTGATTGTTCTACCTATCCCAGCAGCACAGGGCAATGGAGAATGAGGGGTTCAACAGGGTTTTCCACTTCCTAGATATATTATCACAGAAGCAGTAGCAATGTCATTGAGAGCCTCAGCTTTGGCTAGCAGCAGGTTGTACATGAGGGAGGGAAGCTTTTGATGTCTTATCATAGAAGTCACCTCTGCAGGCTCACCTTCCTCCACTGCCAAAACCTTGGTACCATAAGCCCAAGACAATGAGATAGAGGAGTAAATATTCTGTTATTTTTTGTGTCCACTGCTTCAAGTAGAAAGAATCAGGGTCTGTACTTAAAAACTAAAAAAGTAGATAGCAACATAATAAAAAGAGAGAAAAACACTGTGGAGGTAAGGAAGACTGGAGCTTTGAAGTGTTACCTCCACTTTGTGTAGTGTGGAGGTTTTAGTTCGGTTTGGGGTTTTTTAGTTGGAGTGATCAAATTGAGGCCTACCAAAGAAATTGGAACAAGCTGTATCATCTTTGAAAGACTTAGGAACTGTGATATGTGGATTTGAATCTGTGAATCCTAATTTATGGAGAGCCATTTGGATAAAAGAGTGTTGAGTATTACAGGTTATTCTTCTTTTCTAGTAAGAGTATATCTTTATCTATATTTCTGTTATCAAAGACATCAGTAAATAGCAACCATCTTTTGTATTGTCAATGAAAGTATTATGAGATCTCTTTTTTTTGGATGAGTGAATAAGACACTTGGAAAAAGCAGGATTACAAAGGTAAGCATTGGGAATTGCGCTTAGTTGGAATGAAATATCAAGAGCTGGGAAGAAAGGAAAGCACTGGGAAGAAATCTGTTGGCACTGACGTATTTGACTTTGTTACTTCTTCCAAAAACAGCAGTAACTCAGGCATTGAATACTAGGTTGAAATCCAATTTGTAGCTGTGAGAATAAAGGACACTAACATGCTAAGCAATTTTTTTTTATTCTTTCCTCTCAAAGGTTCTCTGGTTTTGAAAATATGCCAGTCCAGATGTGCAGCCTCTTGACCTAGCTGATTGCTTTTATGAATCATTAGGTAAAAGCTGGGAAAAGAGAATTAAAGTAAATTGCAGCTAAATCCCGGTCATATAGACTGGAAATGGTTAGCATTTTTTAACTATATGAAGTTTGTCTAATGTAGATAGTTTATAACTATTTTACAAAGAAAACTGCAATTTCTTACAGTCGCCTCTTCTTTCAGAGGTTCTAGGTTTTCACTGAATTTGACTGTTTTCATGAAAATAGCACTTGAGAGGTTTTGCAAAGTCTTAACTGCAAATGAAATGAATAAAATTAAAGAAAGCTTTCCCTGCTTATAACTCAATGATTCTCCAACTATTTCCTAATTTTACCATAAATTGTCTTGATTTACTGTCAAGTATCCCTGAACTTTGAAGATTTAAGAAGATTGTAGGAAACTTAAGTTCATGACTCTTCTTTGGTAAAATATTCTGCAGCTCCTTTGCTGAGATAGAGCTCCCTGTGTATTGACAATGACCTCTTTTTCTCCCTCCCATGCACAAATGGAAAGAGTTATATTTAGGTGTGCCAAAATAAATAGTAAAAAACCCTAGGAAATAGGCAGCTTTAATTTTTCCTTAATTGCTGTCTTATTCCAATAGTGGTGACTCAAGCTAAATTATTAAAGGATCTCCTTTTTATTTCATTTAATATTTTATTTGTTGACATACCAAGTTTATCTCAATTAGGGCAAATTTGTTTCTGTGTTCATCTTTAAACCATCTCAACATTAGATTTAAAATTGACAAATTACTTCTATATTGATATAGAGCCAAGGGTAGTATGTAGTAGGGCACATGATTTATATTGATCTGATGAACTGTGGTATTTAATTTGCAAAATGTTTGTCTGGTCTTTTCAATGCAAATATTTTCTAGGTGTGATCCAATTTTGCATAAAAGTAGGGTTATTCTGTA
>VYZT01014133.1:0-10496 GCA_013400735.1 Pomatostomus ruficeps | reverse complement strand
AAAAAAAAAAAATAAAACCAATCCCAGTGTCTTGGATTAGCTGTTTGTCAGGGAATTCCATATTTGCTTTACAACAGTTGATAATATTCATGATATTCAACTTGTAGCAACTCTGGATAAAAAAGCAGTAATGAAAAAGCACTTGGTCTGAAGGATAAATCCAATGTCCTGACTGGTTTAAACAATACCTCAGTGATCCTGCAAAACTTTAATGTTTTTCCTTAGTCACTGTCAGTCTACTCAACTCCAAATATTTAAAGATAAGAACTTAAATATTTTCATCTCAGACCAGGATAAAAGGTGAAATACCAAATTTCTACCAAGCAAAGATTTAAATATTTTGATTCAAAAATTTTTCTATGGCTTTTTCTTTTTTTTTTTTCATTTGAGGGATTTAACATTTTCATGATTAAGTTTTTGAAGTGACCTTATATATACTCAGTCAGTTTAGCAGTGAACAAATATCTGGTTTATGATAAATATATATTTATGATAAATATAAATACCAATCCAGAATCAAAATTCCATCACATTAGACATTGAACCAAGAAGATAATAACATATTTCCATCAGAACTTAGAGTCATTATTATACAGTTAGGTGAAATTCACACATAAAAGGAAACTAGGGCAGGAGAGTGAGGTTGTGGAGGGGAAAAGTTTGTAAAATGAAATAATACAAATTTAACAACAGTTCACAAGCCTTGGCTTGTCATTTTAGACCCCTCTCCTACACTGAAACCTTGAAAGTGCAAATCTTATAGTTAATGAGCCTTCACTGAAAGGAAGTTTTTTGGAAGCAAAAACAAACATCATCAAACCACAATATTTTGACATTGCAGCATCAGCTTATTTTCAACTCCATCAGATGTTCAGGCTTGAAGGCTAAGACTAAGGCTAAGTTTTCCTCCTCTAACACAATGCTAACCTCTCATAAACTTACCCTTTGAGAAAAAAATCTATTTAAGTAACTCTTGAAATAACATGCAAATCACAGTTTTCTCAAGAATATTGTGCGAAAATAAAAAACAACCACTCCATGAAAATGAGCCAAATTATGGTCATTGCCTCTTTGGTCTGCTAGTAAAAGAGTTTTTCTCCCCTCCACATTTATCCCCATCTTTAAGCTGCTCATTCCTTTCATACCATAAGCACCTGGTCCCTCAGTGTGCCTTTTGTCTGGCTACTGAAGGTACAACTGCATTATTCCTTAAGCACCAGCAAGGCAAGCTAATGATCAGCTACAGTCAATGCTGAGTCTAGAATAAGAGCATGCTTCTGGTTTTGTAATGTATTTCTATATAATATTTTATCTTTAATATTAATTTTACTATAGATATTAGGGGGAAAAGCTAGGAGAACAAAAAAGACTTCTTTCCATCTGCTTGGCAGAAGCTTTTATTTAAAAAAAAAGAAATAGAAGTATATGACTGAAGAAAAGAGTATTTCTGATCACATCAAGTCCAACTGCAACCACTCCACAAGTAGCTTTGACATAAAGGACCAAAGGGACATAAGGGACACTGTACTCCTATGCATTTTCTTGGGTCATCAATGAATCAATTCAAACTATAAGCAGCATCTACCAGACTCATTAGGCTGACCTTCCAAGGCTTCTTTATATATAAAAATTATGCAAATTGTGCTTCCAAGTTTTTTAAGCCAGCATAGTGAATGTTCAGTCTCAAAAATATGAGTTTAGTTGCTGGGTTTTTTCCAAGTGAATAATGAAAGCATTAGAAGAAAAAAGTGTCAACAAATGTTCTCTTTCTTCCTCTCCTCTTCCCTCCACTATGTCCTTGCTTCCTTCTCCCTCTACCTTTTTTTATAACTATGTTGCTAAAAAGAAGAATAGAGGAATTAATTTATACCTTTCATAGACGAAGAGGAGAACAATTATATAAAGAGAAAGTAAAGATTTTCCTTATCCTACCTGATAAGAAAATGAATAATCAGTCCAGGTTAATTCTAGAATCTGATGAGAACATAAAACCTGAACAGTATAAATCATAAAAAGCAGTTATTAAAGTACAGGTCAATGTTAATTATCAAAGGTATCAAACAATATTTTCATGGAGCACACTTCCTTATATTTCAGTGACAGTGTTGGACTTTCTGCAGAAACCAAGCTAAAAAGCTCCATAGGTTGCAGAAACAGTGCCATTATGTAAACATGATATATCACTGCTTTCCTACCCAAAATAAAAGGAAAAAAAAAGATGAACACATAAAGACATATATAACAATTGAATACCTGTAGTTACATACTGTGACTGAACTAAATATCATTTTCTCCCATCTTATCAACTTGGGTTGGAAGCAAGTCACAGCATAGTCTGCCTCACAGTCAGCTACGAGACTGTGCTTGGTGCAGTGGACCCACAATATTATTTAGTAAGATGAGATATAGTAAAACTCTCCAAGATGAGAGCAACCTGGGATGCTGGACACACCAGCCCCAATGTGGTGGTTCAACTCTGCCTATACATGGGGTCTATGCCAAGAGAAAAGGAGCCCATACTACAGTGTTGTAGTGTTTTATACTCACATCAACACATGGAACAAAATCTTCCTGAACAATTTCTGACAGCACAAAATAACCACATTAAGGAAAGGCAGCTACAAGGACAGGGTAGATAGAACAAAAAAAAAGGTTGAAAATTACACTAACAAAGATTAAAATGCTGCCATGGATTTGGAGACTTTTCTAAGTAATGCCAGGAAGTCTGGATATATTCCCATCCAGAGTTGCTCAGAGCTGCAAATCTTTTAAGGACAACTCCCTGAAGAATAAAACTTGTAAGATAACTGGTAGAGAAACAGTGAGAAAAAGAACAATATATTCGCAAGTACTGGGAATGGAATTGCCATTAACGTTTGCCATCCTTTTATCATGTCAAGTTTATGCTTTGTTCCCTAATCTTACTAAAAATTTCATGAACAAGTGTGAGACTTGAGTGAAGAATGGTTGTATTTGATCTGTTGACTGCTGCGTAAGACTAAGATAAACAACAATCTATTCAATATGTCCTATTCCTCTTCTAACTTTCACATGTCTGCTCGCTGTGGTGCCTATATTATTTGCACTACAAACCAACAAATTCAAGAAAGGTTACTAAAGAAAAAAAAAATAGAACAAAAACCAGAACTGAGTTGACTCTTAATTCCAGTAACACAATGTCAGGGCTCGCTGTGAAGGCACAGGTTACCAGTGAAGCTCAATCACACCAGACATAGGAAATGCTTACAGCTGAAGTGAATGATCATATGAATTCTACCTCCATCAGAAAGCCAGCGGTTCTGTTCTCAACCATCCGAGATTGGAAGAAAAATGAGAGCAGAGGGGTGATGGGGAGTGGTGCTTTCCTATTCTGTTCTTCCTTTCTTGCTCTTTTTTTCTCTCTTTTTCTCCTACACATCCCATCTTTTGTAACTGTGGTGTAAAACCAACAAAGGAAGCTGAAAACAGGTACCCAAATCAATGCTGGCTCTACATCCTTAGCTGCCCTGTTACAACATATGCTGCACTTGAGGTCTTTTGCATGTGAATGTCTGAGTCAGCACTTCAGGCAGGTGTTCTCTTTTCTGACTTGTTTCTCCTTCCTGACCTCTTCTTTGAATATTTCCTTCTGTGGTCACATGATAAGAGTGAGTAGTAACAGAAAACCTAGGAAGTCCAAACCAGCTCAATTATCTTGTCTTTTTATCCCAGAAGAACTACTGCTGTTTTTCACATAATCTAGAAGACAGTTGAAGAAGGGAATTTCCCTATAAAAACTCACAGCAGATAAAAGGCAGAGGGATAATGTTTAACTGCCAGTTTTACTCAATACTGCAAGCGGTTTAACCATTGTCCCTTGGGTCTGTAATCAAAAGATAGATGTGTAATGGCAGTTATTACAGTGGGAGTTTGCCAGCAATAACTTGAAACAAAACCCAGACCATGCTTTACAGTTTATGTTATAACTGTGAACATGGGTTATGTTAACATCTTATCTTTTGTTGAGCCCCAGACACCAAAACCTTCAACACAACACTTAGGTTACTATTGCTAAATAAGAGTAGAACTACTCTTTGCTTTCTATAGATTAATGTCACCATATAAGAACAGATCCTGACCTGCTTATAGCTTTGCTAAGTTTTAACCATTTGCACATTTGAAGCATTCCTTGTTGTCTATACCTCAGAGACTTTTGCTGGGGAAAACATCAGCTAAGGCGCTTCAGCCACTTCCAAGAAATAGATTTCTAAGAATTTTGATTAAGAAGTGTTGAGAGAATGAGTGAGGCAAGATATGATACTGAGATGACTGGACAAGAGCCCACAGGGCATGGATCCAGTGCAAAGAAGGGTAAGCAATTACATTATTTATCATAATGCACTCTCATAAGGAGATTGAATTAAGGTGGCAAAGGGCACTTGCAATTCTTGGACTTCATAATTTATGAATGTTTGACTTGGAATGTTAGTATTGTTATTTTAATGTGCTGATTTGGTATATATTATTTTCTAAGACATTGCTGTTACAGAAAGAAACAAAACACCTCTCTTCATTGTGAAAATGAGCATTTAGGAGGTTGTGAATCCTTATACAGTGCTCAATTTTATCTGAAAATGCTATGTCCACATTCTAGTTCACTGTATTGAGAATGCATGCATGGTTAACAAGCTGCTGAGGAGTGTAGTGCCACTTGCAAGCAACCACAGAAATATATTTCTGATATACTCTCTCCAGAACAGGGGATCACTCTTGTATACATTTTCATATAAAATTAAATTGTTAAAGAAAAAAAAGATGAGACTTTAGTTTTTTGCATGTCTAACAAAATACTTATGAAACAATTTGTAAATTATGTCCCTATTTAAGTAAACTTTTGCTAGATCTAGGTAATTTGGCATGGTTTTTGTTTATAAAAATGAACCTCGAAAAGCTTCCTGTGATTTGGAATTATATGGTGAGACAAAAAGGCAATTCCTTTTTCCAGAATGTTGCCTCTCTCATTTCTTTCATAATCTACTTACACTATAGAGAATAAAAAGGGCACAATATCTTTTGTGTCTAAACCCAAATGAGAGTACAATCCCCATAGGACTGAGCTTCTCCAGTTTCCACTCATTGTAGGGAACTTAGCACCTCAGAAGAATCAAACAAAAAAGAATGTCATGCCTTTTTCAGAAACAAAAAATAAAAGCAACATCTTTATTCCCATTTTCCTAAATGGTTCATTTTTGTTAGGGACAGAGTGTTTTGTTTCTATGCCCATATGTTTTTTTACTAAAGACAGAGAGATGTAAGTCATTATTTAATAAATAAAATAAAATCTCTGAGGAAATAATATTCAAAATATGGATTATCAGTGTAAGGGAGAGGGAAAAATCTAGGGCAGTATTTTGTGACGGTAACACTAATGCAAATGCATTTGCTTTTCAGCCACATGTCAGTTCCACTGACTTCTACAGGTAATAATTTTCACAACTCTGATATCTTTTTTTAAAAAAGAATTTTCACTTAGTGGATATGTTTAATACTCTCATTCACAGGAATGCATTATTAAATAATTGACCAGTAACAGGATAGCTTATCTGTTAGTGTTTTGGCAAAGAGCAGAATTAAAAACAGGAAGTCCACCACTGATAAATACCTGACTAGTTGATTTTTACTGTACTAAATACTTTGAGGGGGCTATAGAAAAATGAATTTAGTTCCGTATATACATCCTGCGACAGGCATCTGAAATAAATAATATTTTCAAAAATACAGTCCCAGTGTAGCTCTGCTAAGCTTCTGTGTCTGTCCAGAAAGAAGTTTTGAAGGTCTGATGTACTTTTTTCCATTTTCCATAATTTTGTGTGTGTGTTTGTCAGAACATAGAAGCTGCTGTCCTGTTGAGCCAACAGCAGCAGCTGCAAATGTTCCTTGATACATGCCTTGGTGAGCTGAACTGAAGTCTGGTGTATATTGCACAGGACAGATCCTATTTGTCTTGACTATGTAAGTATTTATTACTCCTTGTATTTAGTACTCCTTGCTGCTCTTTCATCCTGTGTCTTCTATCTCCAGGACCAAAGAAATTAGAGAATTGCACCTTTACCAGTCGTCAAAGAAATGAGTCCACCAACCAGGCCACGTAAATGGTTTCGCCTCACAGGCCAAAAGGAAAGAGCACAAGGCTCTCAAGAAGGCCAAGTTCAGGAACACCTCCAAACTTCCCATGCATGAGTTAAAGCAGTAATGGCCAAATGAGCACAGAGTGATGAACAACCCATGAGCCAAATGCAATAAACAGCTGCCAGTAACATAAGAAATTGTGAAATGAGTCAAAAGAAAACCAAAGACAAGTGAAGCTTCTGTGGTTTCCAGTGATCATAGTTCAGAGTGCTACTGCAAGGAGGACATGCTTATTGTTTTCTTATTGTCTTAAGGACCTTGAGGCCTCACAATTATGCCATGCCCTTCCACAAAATCTACCTGATCTGGCACAGTTTGCCACTAAAATGGCTAAAGTAGAAATATCATAAACTTCAAATTTTTTCCCAAAAGCATTTTGGTTTTCAGACCACTAGGATCCTTACTAGACAGCCAGAAACACTGAATAGCTCTCTTCTCATGGAAGTTACATTACTGCCACAATTAATACAACACATTGTTTTTCAGCATATGTGTATAGACAATCTAAGTGCCATCATGCCTTTAACTTCCTTGCTACATAGAGTGCTTTCTGTTATTCCATGGTATTGCAGAGTGGTGTTGTACACGGACCTCTTAGAGCCTTTAGTGTGAATCCTTTAGTGAAATCTGTCTCAAAGGCAGATGGTGGTATATGCCTGTGTCCATTGCAAGCTGAAAGATAAATTATGAATTTTACTCTTAAGTCTTTACTGTTATTTAAGCTGCTCAGTTTATCTGATCTGGTGTCTAGCTTCAGCAGAAAAAGGGTACATCTCTCCTATGGGTCCCACATGGTATCAGCCAGTGTCATTTGGATGTCTGTGATACCACAGGGAAACTCAAATGTTACATAGGTAACTGAATCAATCCTTAACTGACTTTTAGAAATATGAACATTGAAATGTTTGTCATAATGAGATTCTTTTTTTCTTTCATTTTGGCCTTACTTCCATATTCCACTCTACCATCACTCACATCTCTTCTTCAAATGGCTTTTTCCTCATACCTAGGTCCTCACCTCTATCAACTGGCCAGCAGTTCAAGTTAATGTGAACTACTGCCCCAAATCATACAAATGGTGTATGTGTGTCTCTCTCCAGGTACCTCTGAAATGCCAAACTAGGCTGTGAATGCCTGTGCGGGAGTTACATGTTTGTGCTGCCTCACAGAGGGCAGGGCAGGTAGACACGAGCCCAGAGCCTCTGCCCACTCTCTGGTGGAGTATGGCATGAGAGCAGGGTAAAGTATAGGTCATATTGGGTACACTGGGCATAGTTTACAGATACTGACCCAAGCCAGCCAGACCTCTGTTTTCTTGATTATGAGCCCTTTTGGCTTTTCATAGTACACTGGAAGGTGCCAACAACCCATATTTCTTGCCTAACAGCATTAGAATATTTTTTTTCCAAAGGCACCTTTTATTTTTGTGATTTTTTTTCTTTCAAAAGTAAAAATCTCTTCATTCTTTAATTACGTAATGATCTGTACATTTTAAGGAAGGACTGACTGACTTTCAAAAATACAGTGCTTCAATTTGGCTAGCTACCTACCCTTATTTTATGCTGTTCCATCAGTAAGTCATCCAGCAGACTGACACAAAGTAAAAGCCTTAAATATGCAGCAAAATAAATGGGAACAGTATCTTCAGTTGTTGATGGAAAGGAAGTTATTTCAAAAGATGCTTTTGATGCAACATCTTAGAGCTTTCTGAATTAGCATGTTTTTAGATTTGATTACTGAAGACTGTATTTAAGAGTTGGTTTCAAGGCTCTTGGCTACAAAGCTGTTCCAGATGTTGTCAGTTACACAGTGTGTTTATTAAGTCTTTTTGTATTTTCCATTTCAGTATGTGCTAAACTGCTTGTTTGCTTTATCCTCTTATTCTGATGTCAAAAGGGTTCAATGGCAATAGAGACAATGGAAATAAAAACAGATTATAAAGACAACCATATATCCAAAAGAGCCTTTTATTTTATTACAGAAATTTCATCCATTCAGTCAACAAGTCATAAAACCTATTGGACCAGATCTTTATAAGATGTGCTAGATATAATGCTTTTGCAGATATACCAATTTACAACAGCAGACAGTCAATCCTCTGTGTTTGCGGAGGGTGTTCACTCATAAATGTCCATCCTCACAGTCCAGGATATAGGTAGATGTCTTGATGAATTACTTGGATTTCACATATAAAGAGCATGCAGGCTGTGAATGTGCAGTTGTGCAGGCAATGTAAATTAGGGTTGCCTCTCTGAAGTCACAGAAAATATGATGCAGAAGATTGGATCCAATGTATCTTATTTATATAGATAACATATGCTCTAAAGGTCCAAGTGATTGTTCCTACAAAATCATAACTGAATACTCAAAGACTGCATTTTGAAATAATAAAGGCTGAACTAAAAAAGATATATTAATTCTAATAGTTAGATGCAAAGAGAGGGAAACATGATGTATTCCTCCTGTAAAACCAAAAATCCCTGAGTTTCCATGGCTTGGGGAATCGCTAATATTTTTAGCAGCTGACAGCACCAGCCAATACTTTTTCTGTTAAAAAAAAAAAAAAAAACAAACCAAAATAAAACAACAAAGAAACAAACAAAAAACCCCAAGGCTGAAACTTGCATTTTAAAGATTTCATAAATGTTCACGACACAGACTGCTAAAAGCCAGGAAGTATTAATACTGTATCCTCAAACACAGGGAAGGAGTGTGACTATGACTTTTTTTTAAGACCCTCCTGTGACTAAATCAAGTCTGCTGATCCTCGTGTGCAAATTTTTAGGCAACGCATACACCATATTATGTCATTTTAACATCTTGCATCATTTTTTTTTTTCCATGATGGATTAGGAAAATCCCCTTACGAAATTTTCATATGTGGGAGAGTTGACTTCCTGGATTTCATCCTTTCTGAAGAGATGGGGTAAAGTTTACTTTGGTTATAGTTTCAGAATAATTTAGTTTGAACTCTTTGGACCCAAAGTTTTGGCTCAAACTAATACTTAATTTTTGTATATTCTGCCCAGCTTTAATCATAGTTTACCTGTGGAAACCTACCACATGGATGATTTAGGCACGTGATCCTCTTTGAAAATCTGTTACCTCGCACTTCTAAATAACCATTTTTCTACTTACTCCCAAAGATAGAAAATTAGGTCAATAGTCCATACAAAGTTTGGTGATGGAACACTGTTCTTGAGCTTGTTCTTTGTTCTAGAAAAATTGAACATTTCCAGAACCTAAAAATAGCATAGTCAATTGAATGCACAGTGATTGTTACAGAGTTGTACCTATTCTGTGCAAGAAGCTTTGTAGAGTAGCGTATTTACAGTTGACACATGAAAAAACAGACCTTATAATAATTTTTTCCCATTCACCCAGAGGAAATTATCCATTTTAGATTTTTGTCATGAAAAATAGAAGCTCATAAGTGGATTGAGAGAGAAGACAACAAAGAGAATTTGCTGACCACAAATACGGTCTTGCCTAAAGGGGTTAATGAGTCAGAAAACAGAGAAATAAATGCAAATGTAGAGAAAACTACCTAAATGTGATTGCACAATAGCCACCAGTAAATGTACCATGTAAAGGGGTCTAGAGCAAAATAATATAGAATTGGAATAAACGTCAGGAATAAGATGTAATTTAAGAGCAAAAGCAATACTTCTTTGGAGGTCACTTTGAGGTTTCTCTGTGTGGTTTCATTCTCCTACTTATTCTGCACTACTCTAGGACATGAACTTGTTAAGTGCTATGTCAGCTTGGCTCTGGGAATTACCAGTGTCTAATACTTGGTTTCAAAATATTGTCCACCTGACAGTCACATCTGTAGTAGGTGAACTTGTTTAGCATTTTCATTTTGGTCCATTGAACTATCAAACTATGTTCTTGCATATTTGTTTCACTTTGTAGAATCTGGATTTGTGATGATTATGCAATTCTCCTGCTAGAACTCCCAGCAGCTCTTAGTTTCCTTCAACAAAGAATCCTTGCAGCATTGCCAATACAAAGCCTTCACTAAAGTGTTCCTAAATATTTTTCTAAGCCCGCATAAATTCTCTATGAAGAGCAGAACTCATTTCATCCCTGCTGCCTTTGATGCTTCCCACCCATGTTTTAGTGACATTGGGATCTTAGAAAAATAGTTCTGAATGAGAACTGAAGGACTCATCCAGTATATATCATTCATCTCCTCTCTTTCTTCCATGTACACAACTCAGGACACTATAGCAAAATCACCCTCTTGGTTACACACATGAGAAGAATCTGTTCTGTAAAGACCAAAAAGACTGAAATGGGTAGCCTTTGGAAAAAACGTGAGCACG
>VYZT01014132.1:29444-86972 GCA_013400735.1 Pomatostomus ruficeps | reverse complement strand
CGGGCCGCTCCCTGTGCAGCCGGGCCCGGCGCTGTGCCCCTGTGACCGGGGTGCCGCCGGGGCAGTGCCCCGCTCCTGTCCCGCTGCGGGAGCGGCGCAGGGGCAGCCCGGGCAGGGTCCGGTTACCGGCGGGCTCGGTGCGGACCCCGGTGTGCCCGGGGCAGGGGCTCTGGGGTGTGAGACCCGCCCGGGGACCCCCCGGACCCCGCTTTGCTGGGGGAGACCCTCCCGCAGGGGGAGGCGGAACCGCTCCGGGGTCGCTGCCGGTAACGGAGGGGCCGGGGCAAAGAAATCGGTGTTTGCACTTAAATAAAGTGCGGGTGGGAGGTCCCCAAAGTGCCGCTCTGGGGCTGCTCAGGCACCGGTGGCTCCTCCCGGGCTGTTCACCGGGGTTCCACTTGTATCGTGTAGCACATCCAGGGTTTGGTATCGCTGACTTGTTGCTGCTCCAAGAGCCGCAGTTCCAGCTCTGTGCACTCCTCACGCCCCTCCAGGAGCTTCTCTTTAACTGCTCTTGGAAACTAATCCGCTCTCCTCTCAGAAAACTTAGTTACTCTTTTAAAGCAGATTCACTGACAGTGGTATCATCCTATGTTTGAATCATTCCCTTGTCCCGTGATACCAGGAACAGCTTGAGCTTAACTGGCCTTGAAGCAGTGAAACTGCAAACATCGTGTCCTGGAGGAATAACCTCCGGCACTAAACCCTCTGCCCTTGGCTGCGAGAGCTTCTGCCATTTTAAACTTAATGGGAGATTGGGTTTCCTGGACATTAACAAAAAAAATTCAGGAGCTGAATGGTGGTTTCTCTATTTTTTTGGGTATTATAAGAATCAACTACTTTATGTGAAGCTAGTTCTAGTCATTGCTTCGAAGTAACTTCTTTTATTGTGGAGTTTCAGTTCTTATACCTTCAGTTGATTTTTGAGGAAATGAAACACAATTGTTGCACTTTCCCAACCTCTTCATCTACAAGTTCTGCCTATTCAAAATTAAATGGTTAATTAGCATAGAGGAACTTAACCTGTGGCCCTTTGTTTACTTCCAAAGTGATGGGAAACACTTTGTGTTTCATAAAGCTTCTAATTAGGATTGTTCATTATCTATAATGCCCATGTTAAATAAGGTTAAATGGTTTTATTTCCCTTTCTAGAGCCAGATTAGCCTCTCTCTTTGGCCTGGATCAAACAGTCTCAAGCCAGGGAAATGAATTCTTCCAGTTCACTGCACCAAAGCAGCCCAAGAAGAGTCAGACAGCAGCTGGTGAGTAACTGGGCTGGAGAGTGGGGAACACATTCAGCAGCACGTGTGTGTGGGGAGAGCAAGGGCCCCTGTGAAGAGCAGCAGAGCAAATAATTCCAAGTTTTCCTCAGTGATGTTGTCCTCCCAGTGCCCTCCCACACCTGCGTTTTCAATTGGCCTCTGGTGACTTTGGAACGCCAGTCTTTGTTTACTTATAATTTCCTTCTGGAGTTATTTTTCCTTGGGGGGAGGAACGTGCCGTGGTGGTGCCCCTGGCCAGTTCTGTCCCCGTCTGTGACAGATGTTCTGGTCTCTGTCCCCAGCAGGCCAGGCCCCGAAGGCGCCCGTGGCCCCGGCAGCCTCCGGAGCCCCCTCGGTGTTGGTGGCCACGGCGGTGCTCGCGTACCGATAGTAAGTAGGACCTGGTGGTGTCTGTGTCCCTAATCCTAGAGGGGAGATATTTTTGGGTAAATGGGAAGAGTCGGTTGTTTCCAGATTGTGTGATGGTAGAAATGCTGCAAGTCACTGGAGGTTTCTGCTCAAGGCCCGTGTCAGGTGCTGCACTGCAGCCCCGGGTGAGGCGCTTCTGAGACAAAGGGCGAGGTGTGGGTTTGGCTGCTGCTGGGAGCTGTGTCCTGGCTGCTGGGCTGCCACGGGCACTGCTTCAGGTGGCTCAGGCGTTTGAGAACTGAGGCATGAGCAGAGTGGGAGCACTGAAGCTGTCTGACGCTGCCGTCATGGAAGAACTCCTCTGCCCTGGATCTGAGAGCAGATTTCACCTCACTCCACGGTGTGTGCTCTTGCCTGTGGGCAAGCAGGAATGTCTCTAAGCTAAGAAAGGCTGCCTGACATTTTAGGCCTGAGGAAAGGGAGCTGAACTCTAAAGAACTCTGAGTTAGGGACAGTTCTGCAGCTGAATGTCTCCCTTATCTTCCAGTACCAATGGGCAGTACTTGAAGCAAGGCAAGTATGGAGCAGCTGTCGTGGGGAACCACGTTGCCAAAGAGGTGAGAAACACTTCCTGCCCTGACTCTGCCCTGCTGAGGGCTCACTGCTAGGAGATGGTGTTTCTCTGGGCTCTCCAGGGTGTTCTGCTTTTGATGTTGTTCTCCCGCTGCCTTTCTGCCTCCCGGGTTTTCTTGGGGCTCAGCCGTCCACCTTGGTGACATCTTCCTTTTCTGCAGTCCATGAGTTTGTAAGATCTCTTACAGCTTGTGCCTGAAACAGTTTGCAGTGGTTGTGGAAGTCATTTTAATATTGATTCAGAACATCTTTGACTACTGGATCACAAATCTGTGCACATGGAAGTGGATATAAAGGAAAATTCTGTCCAGCAGTACAGAGATGCTTTGCTTAAGTTTTGTTCTTTTGGTATCAAAAATCTCTCTCCTTCCCAAGTGTTCCTTGGAGAACACAGAACCGAGGTGCCCAGTAAATTGGTGTGTTTGAAAGCTACTTTGAAAACTCTCTTGTTGTTGGTATCTTTGTTTCATATCCCCCAAGTCCCAATTCGTTTCACTAAGTTGCTTCTGCTTTGGCAAGAACAAAATAAATCTTGGTTTGCTAAGTGAATCCCTGAGTCAGTGATGTGGGAAGTGTTGAGCTGTGTTGTTCTGGGGGAGCTGAGGAGGACAGGGAGTGCAGGAGGAAGCTGCACCAGCTTTCCTCAGGCTGCCTGTGAGATCTCCCATCCAGCTGGGAGCAGCTAGCGGGTCACTCCCCGTTCACCACTGGGCTGTGTCCAGTGCAGGAGCACAAAGGAAAACACATTTCCTTAATAGATTCTGTTTAGTAGAGCCAAGTATGTCAGTAAATATCACATCTGTGTTTAGGACTTGGGAAGCTCCCTCCAGCTCAGTCTGTTACGTGTTGGGAGGTTTATGCAGAGAAAGAAGATTACACACAAACATCTTTGGGCTGGATATTGGGGAAAATGTCTTTCCCAGAAGGGGGGGTCAGGCACTGGCGCAGCTGCCCAAGGGAATCCCCATCCCTGGAGGGGTTAAAAA
The DNA here is from genome assembly GCA_013400735.1 of Pomatostomus ruficeps. NCBI lineage: Eukaryota > Metazoa > Chordata > Aves > Passeriformes > Timaliidae > Pomatostomus > Pomatostomus ruficeps. The sequence goes on along the minus strand of VYZT01014132.1, from coordinate 83,722 downwards.
GCCACGTGGATGTGGCACCTGGGGACGTGGGTCGCTGGTGACCTTGGCAGTGCTGGGGGAATGGCTTTGGACGTCTCTTCCACCCTGAATGACTCTGTGATGGTTTTGTGCCGGGTGTGGGGTGTTCTGTATCTGGAAGGGTCAGTGCACCATCTCTTCCCACTGTAACTGTGAAAAATGTGGAATTAGTGAAAGCATGTTGCTTATTGCAAAACAATGAGTTTGACTTGCTTGGTTGCTGCAGCTAAATAAAAACCCTTGAGGATAAGCCAGTTCTAACAGGTGTCACAAAACGGTGTTAAGTGTTTTTGCCGTGGTACATTTGACAAATAAATACTGAGCCTTAGGCTCTGCGTGTGACAGGGCACCTTAGAACTGAAGACGTTTTGAGTTTCTGTTTCTGTTCTTTTTCCCTGCCCAATTCCTTGTGGAATCCAGTACAGGATCCTCCTTTACATCAGCCAGCAGCAGCAGATCACCTCTGCGAGGATCCATCCAGGCTTCGTGCTCACGGTGAGGCTCCGGCTTAGAAAAGCATTTCTTGATCACAGCAAACACCAGGTTGGCTCTAAAATTCTTCCTTAAGCCTTGGTTTGTAACCTTTGAGATCAAACATGTGAGTGACAGAGCAGGAGGTGTCCCAGTGACTGTTCTCCTCCCCACGTGGGCCACAAGAGGCTGGGACAGCTGCCTTTTGCAGAGCAGCTCCTCGGGAGATTTCCAAACCAAGGCCCCTGTAGGAGGGAAATTATTACCTCTGCTCACAGAGGTGTTTCAGGGTTTGCAGATGGATAAAACCAGCAAAATCCCTTTTGCTGAGAATTTCTAGTTAAGTGTCTGAGAGATTACAACTGAGTAAGCAGAAGGAAATGACAGCAAGGAAATTTTCTCTCAGAAAACTGACACTCAGCATTTTCCTGCTGTTGAGAACAGTCTGGAGCATTGTAAGCCCTAAAATGGAATCTCTCAGGAAGCTGATTTCTGTCAGTTTTACAGAAAATTGATGTCTTGCTTTGCTGTTCTTAGCTTGTCATCAGATGACACCAAATTTCTTGGTATGATAGAAATTTCACTCCAAAATAATGAAATTTCTGTCCCAGCTTAGACCTTGCTCTCTAGTTTTATAAGCACATTCTTGAAAAATTAATGGCTTATGTAGTCAATTCTGGTGACAGGGATTTTTAGAAGTGAGGGAAAAGTGACTTCTCCAGTTGATTCTGGAAGTCTAAATATAATAAATTGTGAAATGTAAATTACTGACACTTAAAAATTCTCAGTATATAGAAAAGAACCAGGCTTCAGAGAGGTTTCTGAAAGGTTTCACCTTCCTGTGTGAACTGCAGCATCTAGAAAGAACTCAACATTTGCTCAAGTATTTGAGTTATAATAATTCTTCCAAGATAATGAGCACATAAATAAAAGCTAATTTGTGCATTCTGAACTTGGGCAGTAGAACAGCAGGGTTATTCCTGCCTAATTTCAGGAGCTCTTACTTTAAGCTTCTTTTGGATGTGGGTTTTTTAGTTCAGCTGAATGCATCGTTTAGTGCCCAAGATAGGACTGATTTCCTTCCCCACAGGTTCAGCCCAACAATTACAGCACATTCTATGATGATCAGAGGCAAAACTGGTCCATCATGTTTGAGTCAGAAAAGGCAGCAGTGGATTTCAGCAAACAGGTAACTGCTCACCGCTGGCCAGGTAGTTCTTGAGGCCTTGTCTACAACAGGGGCAAACAAAGTTTTATTTTCACTGAAGTTCAGCTTTGAGTGTTTGCATAACTGTGATGGAGACAGATCTGAGAGGAGCCAGCCCTGGGTGTTGTTCATTAAAAGAAATCTCTTTGGGGCAGGGAGCCTGTTGCTTCTCGAGATTCTCAAGTACTGCCTATAATGGTTCTGTAGAGCAGAGGGTGTTTAATCAGCAAAATTCAGCACAAGGAGATGTGGAATGCCCTGGGAGTGCATTTCTAATGAGGGCCTGATCAGTACAGCGAGGAATGCATCAGGGTAACGGGTGGAACTTGTCATTGGAGGCCAGAGACTCTGCCAGGCTTTCCCTCTGCAGGTGTGCATCGCCAAATGCAACAGCTCCCCAGGCCTGGACTCAGTGCTGTGCCAGGATCTGCTCCCTGGAGAGGGGCAGGGGGTGGAAGCAGGAGACTCCCTGGAGGTTGCCTACACGGGATGGCTGTTCCAAAGCAATGGGCTTGGGCAGGTAAAGACATTTCTGCCACCTCCTCCTGCTGAGTGTGACAGGCCCTGGAGGGAACCTGCACCTCTGGCATAGTGCTGGTGTTGATGTTAAAGGAGTATTTTGGGCATTTAAGGCACTGTAAGTGGGGTCGTGTGTGTTGCCTATAGAATATTAAGGGGTTCTGACATAGTACAAAAACAAATTCCTCACTGGAAGGGTTGTTGAGCATTGGCACAGGGTACCCAGGGCAGCAGTAGAGTCACCATCCCTGGAAGAGTTGAGAAACCATCTGGATGTGGTGCCTGAGGCGTGGTTTGGTGCTGAACATGGCAGTGCTGGGGCAATGGTTGACCTTGGTCATCTTAGAGGGCTTTTCCACCCTTGATGTTTCTATGATACCATTACTGTTCAGGAGGAGGTGATGGAAATGCTTTTAAACTTCCGTGGGCATGCTCACACATGAATATTTAATGTTGTGTTTTGCTTGACCCAGTCCTGTCCTAAAGCAGGTCTAAGGTCCGAGTCTCCAGTTACCAATCGCTCTGTGAAATTGTACTTCAGGAAATGGGCTAAAGCTCTGTCTTATGGTAGAGTTTTAATTTTGGTAGTAGATGGGAAACAGCATTTAACCGGAGGTTCTGGGAGTCCATGGAATGTGTAAAGTAGTGTTCAGAGTCTTGGAACAGTTGGAAAATCCATGTGTTTTGTGTTCCCATTCAACTCTCCAGGTGTTTGACTCTAATGTTAACAAAGACAAACTGCTGCGGCTGAAGCTGGGCTCTGGAAAGGTCATCAAGGTACAACTTCTGGCACTTTCATTATAATAATTGAAGTCTCAGAGCTCTGAATTACTGCAGATCTTGTTCAGGAGTCATACGTGCTGTTTCTGTTTCATTTATTAGCAAACACTCTGCAACAGTGACTCCCTCGAGCTTTTTCTTCTTGATTTGCACAATAGAGCCCAGTCTCCTTTTCAACACCAGCGTTAGGCAGGAGTTGTCCTCCTCAGTAAAAAGGAAACTTTCTGTTTTCAGGTGCTGGGGTTTTATTGTCCTTGTTTTTTTGGAAGTCACTGAATCCATTCCCTTGTTCTTGGGGAGCCCTATTTCTAAAGGAAATAACTTTTCATCCTGATGTTGTGATACTCCCTTATGTTATCCCATAAAATCAGGGTTTGAGTCAGAGATGCTTTTGTTCAGGTCACTTCCATGACCTGAGTAATTAATGTATGACCTGAGTAATTCATATATCACCTGTTACAAGTTGTCCTTTATTGAAGATGTGCTATTTGTCTGTTTTATTTGTTTTATCCTGGTCTATTATATTTATTTTATTTTATATCTACTAAAGTTGCCTGGCTGTTAGAGCCATCTGGTTCAGTGCTGCCATCCCTTGGGAAGTTTGCATTGCTCTGACTTCATGTCCCTCTTTACAACTGTTTTCCTTGGGTTCTTTGTACGTCTAACCAGAGAAATTAAAATTTCTGTGACATGGAGTCCAGTTCTTCCCCAGACTGCTGAGTGAGCTGCATCTTTATTCTCAAGTTAACATGAAATTTACAGCTGGCTGTCATGATTTATGGCAAGACAAAGGTTTAGTGCTGCACACTGGAAACAAACAGGATTTTGCAAGAATCTCTCTATATGCGTTTTGGAATCTTTACCCGGAATTGCCTTAATTGGGGTAATTCAACTAATGTCACTGATCCAACTGCTGCTTTCTCTCCTGTTGCCTCTGCAAACCACAGGGCTGGGAAGAAGGAATGCTGGGCATGAAGAAGGGAGGGCGAAGGTTGCTCATCGTTCCCCCAGCCTGGGCGTACGGGGCGCAGGGCGTGGCTGGTCGCGTCCCTCCAGACTCCACGCTGGTGTTTGAGGTGGAGCTCAGGCGGGTGAGTCTCTCCTGCCAAATGCTTGGTTGGCATCAGTTTTGTGACTGCGAGGTGGGACCTGCTGCTGGTGTGAGAACTGCAGCTCAGAAACTGTTACAAACCTCAGCCAGATATGTATCTTTAATTAAAACAAACAAACAACCCCAAAACGGAACCCTAAACCCAGAAAATCCCTCAAGGCTGTTTGTCTGTTGTAACTGTCTTGGGATCTTTTGGTTGTCTTATTTGTGAGTCACTTGGGAAAACAAAATACTGTGGGAGGGATGAGAGGATGTGAAGACTCAGCTCCTCCAGCTCGGAATCAGTTGGCTGCTTTTCCTTGAGCTCCCCAGGGAGTGCCATCACAAATAAACAAATTGATGAAAATTTTTACAGGAACTCAGGAAAACATCTTTTTTTTCTAAATGCTTTTTAAGGTGAAGCTGGCAAAGGAGTGCTCTGGATCAGATGGGCTGAGTGTCAGCTCAAGGGATTCCCCTGCACCTTCTCCAGTTCCCAGCTCGGATGGCTTCTCCTCAGACACGGGATTATTGCCTCCCTCCACCATCCCTCCAAAGCCGGGGTAAGGAGCTGATTTAGACAGCCTGGTGTCCTAAACACCTGCCCTTCAACACAGCGCTGCACCAACCCCTCATTTGGCAACCATGGGGCCTCTGTGCCAGCCCAGTGCCCTCCCTGTGGCAGAGCAGCGCTTGCTAACAGGGCCTGCTGGAATTTCCTGCTGGAGTGCTGACTTCCAGCACAAAGCAGTTGGAATGGGCAGCAGTGAAGGAAGTCGTTCCTCTCCAGCATTCCTGAGATCCAGTGGGATTGAGCTGTGTGGGTGCTGCTCTAACAGCTGTCTCATCTCAGCTGGCGTTGTTGGCGTCAGTCTGGGCCTCCTCCTCCTCTCTGAAAAGAGGGTGTAGCCAGCTGGGGTTCTTTTCCCAGGTAACAAGTGACTGGGGAGAGGAAATCACCTCCGGGTTACTCCAGGAGAGGTTTATGGTGGATATTGGGAAAACCTCCACCGATAGAGTGGTCAGGCATTGGCACAGGCTGCCCAGGGTGGGGTTACCATCCCTGGAGGGGTTCAACAGTACAAATGTGGCACTTGGGGATGGGCTTTAGTGGTGAACGTGCTGGTGCTGGGTTAGTGGTTGGTGACTCAACCTTCGATGTATTGTCCAACCTTAACAATTCTATGTTCTGTTCCTTACATTAAATGGATCAGTCACCCCTTTTAGCGAGTGCTGCTCTTGTTGCCATAAGTAGTTTGTTATTGGACTTGGTTAAATTGTTAATACCAGAATGTGGTTGTTAAAGCAATCAACAGAATCATCTTTCTATAATCAGCTGTTCCCATGGGCCACAGCGATGGCCTGAACAAATCTACAGATAACGCTGCAAAAATCTCCCAGAAGTGTAGGCTGGAAGAAATGCTCATGGTGTAAGAACACAGCTTTCCTAGGGAGAGGTGTATTTGTAAATCCAGAATGCTGGCTCCTGCGTTTCCTCTTGGTTAACCTCCACCCGTTTGGCTTTGCAGGGAGCCAGCTGTTCGCGCCAAGTCCAACTCCATCAGTGAGCAGCTCGCAGTAAGTGCTGGCTTTTCCTAATTTGAAGCCTGAGTAGGGAAGTTTATTTTCACCTTAGCATTGGCTACTGCTGAAGATAAAGTGAGCATCGTGCAAGCAAGACACTGGAATGTTCACCTTACAGCAGATTAGGGCCTTGGTTTGCAGGAATTAATGGTTGGACTTGATGATTAATGGTGGAACTCCATGACCTTTTCCAACCTTAAAGATTCTGTGATTACCAGGACCTGGGGAGTCTCAATCCCAGTTCCCACTCCTAAATGCAAAGTGACTTTGACCATGTGGATGTTCACAAGGCTAGTTGTCTTTTGAGATAAATGGGCAAATTAAAAATGGATAACAAAGGAAGTGGGACATTCAGGATTAGTTTATAGAGCTGCATGAGAAGGCTTTGTGTGTGTGCCTCCAGCCAGAAAAAGCTGCTGAGCAGCTTCCTGAACTCTCACATTTTCTTGTTGGTGATTTGTGCAGGGGTAGATCTTTGTCTGTAGTGACAGCACTGTCATCCCAGCAGGAGGATACATAAAACAAGCCAGATGAGCAAATCCTGGTGCTGCCTTGGGTGCTTGAAGAGTAGATTTTCACAGAGTCATTGAAAATTTGAGTCAAAATTAAGTCAGAGGTTTAGAAGAACATGTTTGTAATACCTGGGCTGAGACAGAGAGTAACTAAATGTTTCTTTCAGAACCCAGATGTAGCAAAGGCAAAGCTGATTTCGCGGATGGCCAAAATGGGACAGCCCATGCTGCCTTTCCTGGCTGGGACAGCTGGGAGTCAGCTGGACTCCAGTGACTCGGAGATAGAGGTACCAGTCACAGCGTGTGACTCTCTCACTGCTTTTTCTACACTGGGGTTGCTTCAAGTGGAATCTGTAGCAGTGGCTCTCCCCTTGTGCAGGGAAAGTCTGCTCTGCTCCTGTGACAGGAAGGTTCCACTTGGGTTCAGGGGGTAACACCTTGTCCCAAGTGACCTTGGGCTCAGGTGTTGGCTGGTTCCTCAGTGTCTCTTGTAACATGCGGAAATGTTTTTAGGATCCAAATACTCTGAGAGGGACACCACAGCCCGTGGCTTCAACCAGACCCTCGCAGCCAGCTCAGGCCGTGCTGCCCACAGCGTCCACACCAGGTAACGTGCTGGGCAGCTGCTGCCCTCGGTCCACTCCATGAGGCCTGGGGGAATGGAGGATTCCTCCCAGGAACTGAAACATGAACTGATAGCTTCTGACAAGGCTTGCTGATCCACAAGCCACTAATCCATGAAGCACAAGGCAATCCTTGGAGTGTTTGTTTCTTTTTTGTGGTCTTGTGCTTGAGGAGGAGCAGCCGCCGTGCCTGAGCTGTTCTCTCACTGGGCACTGAGATTTGGAGGCCGTGGGATTTGTAAATGGAATGTTACAGATGCTTTCCCAGGGAACAGCAGCTTTTAGGAGTGATGGAAGTCCAAGTGAAGGGCAGCAGGGGGCTGGCAGCTCTGCAGGGATGGAGTGGTCACATCAGCTGCTGGTCAGCTGAGCAGCCTTGGGAGGCACTCCGAGTCACACCTTGTGTCCGTGAACCTCAGCGCTGTCTCTGTTTGAATGAAAAGAGGTTTCAGTGTAGATAGAAGTGGGATTTCTGTGGAAGGTTGCTCTTTTCTTGACCTCTTACCACTTGTTTGACTGCATTTAATTTTCACAAGGTTGCAGACAGGCTTTTGTTGAACTTTTGTCTATTTAGTAATTTTTTGGGGTGTTTTTTTGCCATTTCACACTAGGTGAATTGAATTACGTCAAGCTACTTTATGGCATGCTGAATTTATTTCTTCCTTTTCAGTACCTCAAGCATCTGGTGCTGCACCCTCGGTATCTTCTGCTGCTTTAATTCCTGCAACGATCCAGCCCCATTCAGCTCTGCCTGGAGGAGCACAGGGCTTCCAGGTACCAAAATGCTATCAAGGAGAATACTGACACCTCTGTCCTTTCTCCTGACTCTTCCCCATTGCTGGGAGCAAGGACTTGAACATAAGGATGAGAATTCCAGGCTGTTTCCTGTGATTCTTTGGCATTCTCCTGGTTTCATCACATGCCTCTTAAAATTTCTTCGAAAAGGGCTCATTTTCTGTTTATGAGGGGTTCTTAAACTAAGGATGAACCAGGCTTTGTTAATACCTGGTTGTGTAGTGGATGCAGTGAAAACTTGCAAGTACTTGAGCAATGAGCAGTAAAGTTGCAGTCGAGTTGTGTTGTGCTTTTGGAGCCCTTTTTAGGAAATAGCCTTGTGTTCAAATTAGCACAACTTCAGAGGAGCTGTTCATGTGCTGATCTCTGACTCTCACAAGTGTAAAAAACACGTTTTTCCTTAAATTTGAGTGAAGATGGTAACTAAACCTCAAAAGAAGAGCATTATTTTCCTTTCAAAACTGTTGTGTATTTTGACTTTCCAACTCGTTAATTCTTGGGGTTTTTCCTTTCCAAACATCATCCTTGCTCTTGGGCTTAAAAAAAAAAAAAGTGAAACTGTGAGGACATGGGGAAACAGCAGAACACATTCTAACCTCTTGAACTTGTCCTGCAAGGCATATCCAGGAATGGCATTTCCTTACCCCCAGCCTGCTGCATCTGCTTCTCAACTGCAGCCTGTGGGTCAGATGTATCCTGCTCCTTACCAAGGTATGATTTAAAAGGTGCCTGCTTCTCTGGGGGCTGCAATTCCTGCAGTAAACTGTGTGTGATGGTGATTGAGTAGAAATGGTAGCACTTTGCCATTTCACAAATGCTGATTTTTTAATACTAAATAGTGGCAAACGTTTCCCAAAAAATGCCCATCTCTTTCTTACCTCAAGGAGCTTTGTGCAGTGTGAAAGGGGCTGGAATTTCTGTGTCTTCCCAAGACTGGGTATTACTAAAGGAATTTGGTAGCTGGTGCTTCCAGTTCTAAATAAAACTCTGAAAATAACCAGCTCCCTGCCAGCCAGGGGAAGAATTGAAGTGTAAAAGGCACAACTTAGGAAGGGCTAAGGACATTTAAGGAACCATTTAAGTCATCCCAGCCGGTGAAGTGTGGAGTGTGGCTGAGCTGTTCCTGGAGCCGGTTTGCTCAGTGCAGTTCAGAAGCTGACCTTCCCTGCTGGGGTTTGGTTGTGCCTCTGCTGCTCTCGTGTGTCTGGGCGCTTTGCCCCTGTTGAGCTGAGCTCTCACGTGGCTCGAGGATTTCCTGTACTCCTCAGCCTGCCTGTTCAGGTTATTTGGGAAATACCCACGTTATTCATTTTGCAAATACCACATCCCTTTTGTTTCTGGGCAGAGAGTGGCTTTCCTGGTGGCAGGCTTCATGCTGCCAAGCTTGTGCTGTGTCTCTGTGCAGGTATTTCCCCTTGTCACTGTAAATCTTTCCTTTCCCTTCAAGCACCTGGAGACGTCACTTCCTTTTTGATGACAGAAGCTCGGCAGCACAACACTGAAATCCGACTGGCTGTGAGCAAAGTAGTGGATAAAATGGATCACCTGGCTGCCAAGGTATGGCCTGCTCATGACCCTGCTGCTCTCCAGGTGTAGTGAGGGCAGCTGGCTCTATGGAAATGCCTGCAGGAAGTTTAAGGGATACAGTAAATGAGGAAAATTCCAATATCATCACACCTTGAAGTGGCAGCCGTTCAGCTACTGTGGAAAAACAAAGCTTAGGCTTGGGGAAAGGTGCTGTTTTATGGGCTTGAATATCATGGGATGCGTTGTTTGGAGGGATTCCCTGCCCTCTGGGAGGAGTCACACTCCATTCAGGAGCCTGTTCCCTGAGCCGAGCAGAAGGAGCAGTGAAACACCTCTTTGCACATGTCTAACTCTTACCTGCACCCATAAATTCATTTCAAATGGTTAAAGAGAGATTTCAAATGGTTTAAGGATGGTTTATCCCTGCAGATGGAGGAGCTGAAGAAGCAAAGCACTGCCAACAGCTCCCTGCTGCCTGGCATCTCCTCTGTCACCATGGAAGCCTCCATGATCATGAGCAATATCCAGCGCATCATCCAGGTGAGCAGGGCCAGCCTGGAGTGACTTCCCTCAGGAGCTGGGGCTCACAGGGCTGTTCCTAATGAGAGCCAATGTCCATCCAGCCACGGGGTTTGTTTCTGTGTGGCCACAAGGAGGATGAGGCTCACAATGATTTCCACTCCTCTTTCCCCCTCCACAAAGCTCTTCTCAGCATTTTGGGGTTTGGGTCCTTTCTGAGCCAGAGTTGTTGGTATTTAATAGGCCTTGGCAAAAGTTCAACTTCTCAAACCGTTGTGGATTTAACCCCCAGCCTCCAGCAGGGCAGTTTCACAGCTGAAGCACCGTGTTATAGAAACCACTTGCTCCTGCCATTCACTACTTAATTTTATGCTTTGAAGCCTTTCTATGCAACAGCCTTAAAAACTTGGGGTTTGTGGGTAAAAAAATCAACCAGACACAGTATCTTCTAGAATGTGATGTGGCAGCCCCTGTCCTGTGCCAGGATTCTGCCAAATGTGGCACGGTGCCCTCCTGGGCTGTCACCACAGGAGGGATGAGCCTCACCCCGTCCTGCATCTGTGCAAAACAAAGGTTTAGGAGCTGCTGCAAGGAAATCTGAGTCACCTGAATATTCATACTGAGTTGTGCTTTAGGAGAATGAGAGACTGAAGCAGGAGATATTTGAGAAGAGCAGCCGGATTGAGGAGCAGAATGAGAAGATCAGTGAGTTGATTGAGCGCAACCAGAGGTAAGGGGTGGGAGCCTCACTGCATTTCCAGACTCTCCAGCTTACGCTTGGGCATAACTGAGGGGTGTTTGTTAGGAGACAGCCATATTCTGATATTTTTGATTTTTTTTCTAAGGTATTGAAAGTGTGGGATCCCCCCCCACCCTTTCTCTGCAGGGCTTATCCCCAAAACTCTGATTTACAGTAAACATGAATGTGTAAAAGGAGAAAAAAATCCCTCATGCTGCCTTTGAGCACACTTGCCCTGCTTCTGGGAGTTGCTGTATTTTTGCTGGCTTTGTAGTGAGGTGAAAAAATTGTAGGGGATGTGGTGTCCTTGGTGAAGTTCAGCTGATACCAAGTTATCAAAACTCTTGGAACATGAGACCTTTTCAGAGAGGTAAAGCTCTTATCCCAGCTGATGAAATCTCTGCTGTGCCAGGCACAGCCCTCCCACCCTTCTGAGGTCAGCCCTTGGTGCAGCACATCCTGCAGAATTGTCTGGCACTTGTCATGAGTTACACAGAACTTATGCGCTCTGGGTGTCACCTTTTCTGTCTGAGCCTTTGGCTCCAAGCCCTGCATTTCCAGGAACGCTCACGGGGTCTCCCTGTTCACAGGTACGTGGAGCAGAGCAACCTGCTGATGGAGCAGAGGAACCACTCCCTGCAGGCAACAAACGAGAACACACAGGCAAGAGTGTTGCATGCAGAGCAGGAGAAGGTAATGGTGGCATGGACAGAGCCAGCGGTGTGGCAGTAAAACAAGCTGACGCTGCCTTAGTCAAGGCAGTTTTCTGAGAAGGCAACTGCAATTCTGAACTTGGTTTTGAGAAAAAATGGGATGGCTTTCATGACAAAAGCATCATGGAGGATATAACCATTTCATGCTGTCATAACTGTAATATTCTTGTCTTGTAGGCAGGTGTCTGATTTATTGTCACCTGTGTAGGCATGTGGCCGATGTGTTGAGGAATTGTGCATCGCAGGGCTTTTGAGCTGGACATACTTCAGTTATTTAGTTGCACTGACAGTTCCAGAAGAGTTCTATTCTTTCTGTTTAACTGACATAGAGTGAATATAGAGATAAGAAAAATTATTTCCTGCTGGAGTTTCTTCATTGCACTTTTGTGCTTTTTTGAATGCTAATGAAGAGCTCAATGTAACTGAGTTTCTCCCAGTAACACATTGTGCTTTTATGGAAGGGACTGTTGGGAAACGGCTTTTAAACCAGTGAAATGCATTTGTGCATGGCTGCACATGCTGGACCATCCCTGCAGGCCAGCCTAGCCCAGGAGTGCTGCTCTGCCTCTGCCACTGCATGGTGCCTGCTCTGCTTTCTCAAGCACTGGCTTCTTAAATTACACCAAGTCCAGTCTTGCACTGTGCTCTGCTGCTGACTTTTCTCTCCAGTTCAAGTGTGAGGTGACAAATGCTTCCTCTGCATGAGACCCATAACTTGGTGCACCTAAAACTGACCAAAACTGCAGCTTTCCAGAGTGTGGTAAGGAGCAGAGCAGGGAGTGGCTGGTAGTGCTGAGGGCAGGCAGGGAATGGGGCTGGTTTTACCCCCCCAGCCCAGGCTGCACACCCATAACATGTGGGAGTGTGAGATGCTAACCAGGACTAAGACTGAAATAATAAATTAAATTCCTTTGTCTCAGTGAGGACAGCATCCTGCTGGTACAATAAATAACTTGGGGAGGAATCATCTTTTGGAAGTAAAAGATCCTCGGGAGTCTTTCGGGCTCATCTTCAGCAGGACCCCACTGACTGAGCAGGCACTGCCCAGGCAGGATGGGACATGAACAGGCTTCAGGCCAGGCCAGGAAAGCCCTGACTGGTTCTGGGAGATTCCCCCTGATTCTTTGAGAGCATTTACTGTAGATATGAAGCTGCTGTTCCTTCCTCTTCCCTTATCTAACCCAGCTTGCCCTGGGTCTGCACTCCCTGAATCCCCAGGGACAGACAGAACCAGGGCAGAGAACTGGAAGCTGATTTATCTGTTATTTACACACAGATAGGGACTCACATTTATTGGGTTGTACGCAGGATCACTGAGGTGTTGGTACCTCCCTGCTTTCGGGTTATGGCAGAGCGAGCCACAGCTTTAGGTGAAGGCCTTGTGGACCATGGGCAGTTCCCCACCTCCGCAGTGCAGGTCACGCACAGGACTGCTCCCACCTCTGGTGTGTGACACGCCCTCAGGACACCTTCAGTGTCATTCTTCTTACATCAGGCTTCACTACCTTTTTCTGTCTAAGTTTTTACAGTTCTTGGAGTAATTTAAAGGCTTCTCTGGCATGCCTTGGGCTCCTGTTATGAAGCATTTTGCTTTTCTGCTGATGAATGCCTCTGCCTTTCAAGTTGTGTTCTTAACCCTTCCTGTTTCCTGTCACTGCTTTCTCTTCCCAGCACATGCTGCCAGTGGATCGGGGCTGGGACCAGGTGAGGCAGTGTCTGCTGACTGTGTAGGTGGTAGATGGTTGTGCCCTAGGTAGTGCCAGCCCAGCTTCCTCTTGAACCAGAAACTGATTGGCATGGAAAGAATTGTCTCAGAGCTTGAATGAGCACGGATCCTCCACTGGGAGAAGGGCTTTAGAACTGGCAGTGTCTCCTCTCTTTCTTGGGGAGCCCTTTCCAAGAATTCTCTTGCATGTCTGCTTGTTCTACCCCCACGGGAGAACGGGGTCACTGTCAGAGCAGGTGCAGGGCACCCAGGATTCCTGGTGCCTGAAAGCTGGAGGCTGGAGCTGAGCTGTGGACATGAAGCATCCTCTGTAGAAACTTCTGTCTAGTAACACTTCCTGCTGTAGGATTTCCTATTTTTGTTTTCTTTATTTGCCATCAAAGACAGAGGCCAGGGTTAAAATAACCTTTAGATGTCTTCAGCCTTGCCATGGGGTTTGGTTTTAGCGTGCCAGGAGTTAGCAGGGCAGTGGGACGTTGATGGAAACAGGAGAGGAAAGCAGATCTGGTTTTAGCCACTCTCTGAAATGCTGCCTCCCCTTTAAAACGAGTGCTGTGGTATCCCAGCCCTCCAGGTCAGCACATCCTCATCCTCACCACAGGTGGAGCAATTTTGCTCACAGCTCTTCTCTGCCAGAAGGTGTTGGTCCTGCTCTGGAGGGAATTCTCTTAGGGGGATAAAGCGGAGAGAAAATCCAGTTCTCCTGAACTTACCTGTTACAAGAATGTGAAAAGTCTGTTGGGAATCCTAAAACAGGCAGAGGTGTGGGAGCTGTTTAGGGACTCCCTGTGCAAGTTCTGTCTTTGCAGAGCATCCTCTGACTTTCGTGTGTCACTCAGCAAGGTTGGGAAGGGGACTCTGTGTCTGTCTTGCTGCCTCGAGCCCCTGCTAACGTTGTTTGCAAGTTGTCTAACAAGCTGTGCTAGTGCCTGGTGTTAGGGGAGTCACTGCCTCTCAGCAACGCTGAACCTGAACAGCTCCACAAATGACTGGAACTGTGCTGGGAAATGCTGGCCTTGCCCCTGGGCAGCTGAGGGGACCTCATGCTCTGGGGACAAGGTGCTCCTTTGGCTGGGACCAGCCTCTGTTTTATGTGGCCCTTCAGCGATTTGTAAGCTCATAGAAGACAATTAAATGTTGGAGCCCAGGCTTTTTACTCAAAGAGATGTTTTCATAGCCTGAAAGCTGAGCAGAGCCACCAGGCACTGGTACTAGGCTTAAACACATTTAACCTTTTCAGGAAAACCCCCTGGGTTGAACTCATGGGGTGATGAGGTTGTTGGTGGCCTCGTACATCTTTCTAGTCAGTCTGGACAAAACTGGCGTGGCAAAAAAGTTATTGCTGCCTCTTCAATGTGGAGATGTCTTCCCTGATAAGGCCTCCAACCCTGTTCCAGCTGTTCCTGAGAGAACAGTTCTGCTGCTTCCTCACACATCCCTTTTTTCCCCCCTCTCCTTTCCCTGCTCTGTTTTGTGCTCCAGGCCAAAGTTGCAGAGGAGCTGGCAGCTGCCACAGCCCAGGTTTCCCAGCTGCAGCTGGAGCTCACTGCCCACCAGAAGAAGGAGATGGAGCTGAGGAAGCAGCTCTCCTGTGCTGTGCAGGATGCAGAGAGACAGGAGGCACAGCTCAACAAGCTGCAGGCACAGGTGGCAGGTGAGGCTGCTCCTGCCTGTCCCCTGAGAGCTCCTTCGAGGCCCTTTTATCAGTCATAGGTTTTCCCTGTCTGCTGGGGTATTTCCTGTTTTCCCGTGGATCAGTCGCAGGGATGGAAGGGGGATATGGATGCACTGAAATGTCTGAGGGATGCGCATCCTGGTCACCACTGACGGCAGCGTGGGATGACCCAACAAACAAAACCATCCTGTCACAGGGATGCCTTTTCCAGAACAATCTCCTGGCTTTTCTGCCCAACATCAGTAGAGCAGCCAGAGATGTCCCAGTGGGTGGGAAGTTAAAAGCTGAGGTGTTTCATGCCCTCATTCCTCTGTGCTGGGCACTGCTGTGGCCCCACCCTGAATCCTGTGTCCTGTTCTGGGCTCCTCACGACAAGAAAGTCATTGAGGGGCTGGAGCAATTCCAGGGAAGGGAACAGAGCTGGGAAGGGCCTGGACCCCCAGGAGCAGCTGAGGGAGCTGGGAAAGGGGCTCAGCCTGGAGCAAAGGAGGCTCAGGGGGCCCTTCTGGCTCTGCACAACTCCCTGACAGGAGGGGCAGCTGGGGGGGTTGGGCTCTGCTCCCCGGGAACAGGGACAGGAGCACAGGGAACGGCCTCAGGCTGGGCCAGGGGAGATTTAGGTTGGATTTGAGGAAAAATGGTTGCAAATCATTGGAACAGGCTGCTCGTGATAAATTCTAGTCCCCACTGCAGGCACAAGCAGAGATGATGACTGCACTGTGCAGGAGGCCCTGTTCCTCCCCATCAGCCCCCAGATGTGCTCCCCTGCAATGGGAGTTGCACCCAAACCCACAGGGAGGTGTGGGGGTTTTTTGCAGAGCTCCAGGAAGCCTCTCAGGACACTCAGAGCAGGTTCAAGGCTGAGAAGCAGAGCCGCAAACAGCTGGACATGAAGATTGCAGCACTGGAGGAAGAGCTGGCAGACCTGAAGGTGGAAAAGGAGACTCTGGAAAGGGTAGGTCCAGAGCCAGCAGCAGAGGGGAGGTTTCAGCTGTTCACTGAAGGTTCATCCAAGGCTAACCAAGGTTCTTGCTTTGAAATATGTATATTGAGTAAACCTTGACTCATCTGCAGGCTGGTGGATCCTTTGTGCTTATGTGGGGTTTATTTATTTATTTCACATCCTACCGAGCAATGTGTCAACCTTCCCAGCTCTGAGATAACCTCAGCTTGATTCGAAGAGATGAAGTTCCCTGCCCAAAGCTCTTTCTGCTCGAGGGAGAGAAGCTGCTTCAGTGCAGTGTGGCCTATTCTGTGTCATGTTCTGTATTGCAGAATCTTGCAGAGAGGAAGAAGAAATCCCTCTCCGAGAGAGCTCAGGCAGAGGAAGAGATGGAAGAAATTCGCAGGTCCTACCAGCAGGAGCTGGACAAGCTCCGGCAGCTCCTGAAAAAGGCCCGGACCTCGACTGACCAGGCAGCAGCAGAGCAGGTGAGGACCCAGGGGAGCTGCTGCTCCAGGTCTGGAGGGCTTGTGGGAACCTACAGGTAGGAAATGATGTGAAAATGCTCAGGTAGGGGAAGAATGAAAGCTTGGGGAAGTAGGGGAAGAATGAAAGTTTGACACTAACCCATGAACTCATGGGTTAGTGTCAAACTGAGGAGAGGCACCAAACTGAGCTTGTAGGGGAGAGAACATGGGACTGCTGAGGAGTGAGTAGTTATTCAGAAATACACCGAGGGGTCTGAAATCTGAGCCAGACCTGGCCAGCCTGGGGGGCTGGGGCTGGAGCTGGTGGCAGCCACAGGGCTGCACTCTGTATGGGTGTCCAGGCCTGGGCTGTCACCTCTTGCGCAAACACCGATCGTGGGTGTGTTCCTGATGGGGATTCCTCTTGCAGCTGTCACTGATCCAGGCAGAGCTGGAATCCCAGTGCGAAGCCAAATGTGAGCGTGCCCTGGCCTCAGCCAAGGAGCAGCACGTGCGGCAGTGCCAGGAGCTGTGTGAGCAGAGGGACTCCCTGCAGCACCAGCTGGCCCAGCTGGAAGAGAAGGTAAAGGGCTGCTCATTGCTGTGAGGGACACCAAACACCAGCAGCTGTAACCAGCAGTCTTCTCCCACCTAACTGTGGCTTGACTTTCTAATTTCTTGCCTGGTGCGGAGCTTGATCTCGGCCATCTGCACACGCAGTTGCTCTGTGGGGTTGGAGGGTTTATGGAGGAGGGAGAGCCAAGGTGCTGACAGTGCTGAACTACAGCAGCAGCTACAGCATCTGCCTGTCTGCACTGTCCTGAGTGGCTGTTTGTGAGCAGGGACTGTTTGAAGGGGGTGGCACTGCCACTGGACCTGCTCTGGTTCCTGTGTTTCAGCTCACAGCTCTCAAACACTCGAAAAAAGCAGAGGAGCAAAAACTGTCTGAGGCTCAGCAACGTCTGGAGGAACTGGAGCCTGTCCAAGAGAAGGTAAAGGGAGTAACACAGCAGCTGGCTGGGACTGGAGCGCAGGGAACTCAGGCTGGCCAGAGTAACGAGGGTGTGGGTCCAGGATGAGGTAGGGAAGGGATAATTTCATGTGGGTTCCAGCAAACCAGAACAGGTCCAATAATGATCCCCAGCCCTCATTTCACTGGGATGTCAGTGGTGCTGCACCCACCCGTTCTTGGTGGCACCTGAGGAGCTGTTGACACAATTGTGACTCTCCGAGGCTGGGTTGGGGTCTTTATTCTGGTGCTGTCGCGTTCAGCCACGTCTTCTGTGACAATATCAGCGCCCTGCTCAGAACTCAGAGTTTGTGCCTCGCTAAAACCCCTCCCAGGCCACCCCTCCAGGCGAGGCTGTGGTGTGAGGGCAGCTCTCGGGGTGGGTTCCCTTGCAGTACTCGGCCCTGCAGGCAGAGGTGGAGGTGCTGAAGGTTCGCTACGAGGAGCGGATCCGAGACCTGCAGAAGGATCAGGGTGGATCTTCCCCTGCAGACTTCACTGAACAGGTGAGCTCCACTGACTCCCCAGTGCTTCTCCTTCCTAAGCAAATGCATTTACCTTGACTTATTTCTCTTTGAACTGATGTAAGAAGGAAAAAATAAATTTCTCCACAGAGCACTGTGTTTGTAGTAACAGTCAACAGAGGAAGAAAGGATGAGAGTTTATCCTAGAATCACAGTCACAATGATTTGGGGTGAAAGGACCTTAAAGCTCATTCCATCCCACCCCTGCCATGGCAGGGACACCTCCCACTGTCCCAGGCTGCTCCCAGCCCCAGTGTCCAGCCTGGCCTTGGGCACTGCCAGGGATCCAGGGGCAGCCACAGCTGCTCTGGGCACCCTGTGCCAGGGCCTGCCCACCCTCCCAGGGAACAATTCCTGCCCAATATCGCTGCCCTCTGGCACTGGGAAGCCATTCCCTGGGTCCTGTCCCTCCAGCCCTTGTAAACAGCCTCGGTCCATCTTCCTGCTGCCCACTTGGTTGCCTGGTTTTCATTTCTTGTTGTTAAAACTCTAGATTTGAGGTTTGGATTTAAAAAACTAAAAGTAAAAAGTGCCAGTCTGCCTTGGCTTTGTGCAGCCTGCCTCAGTTTGGGAGGGGTGGGTTTGGTGCATGTAGAGTGGTTCTGAATTCAGGTGGCCTGGTGTTGTGAGGATTTCTGGTTTGCAAAGTGGATTATTTGAAGAACCACCTGTGTGTGTTTGGATTTATTGTTCCTTCCTCTGGAGAAGTGCCTGATGCTGAGTGCAGTGCTTCACATGCTAATGAATGGTATCTCTGTCTCCTGTCTCGCCCTTTTGCAGGTCAAGAAGACGATGAATGGTGTATTTCAGTCTCTCCGGGGTGAATTTGAGCTGGAGGAGATGTACAGTGGCAGGACAGTCCTGGGGATGGTCATGAACACCATCAAGGTAAGGCAGGGGTGAGAGACACGAGGTGATGGTGTGAGAGGAAAGGGAGAGCGTTGGGCTAAAACCTCAGGTCTGTGAGGGAGAGTTTGTTGTGGGTGGCAAAGCAGCCTGGTGGTAGGAGATGATGCAGGAGTCTGTGGTGGTTTGTGTTTAGGGCATAACCTGTGTTCTCTCTGCTCCCTTTTCCAGACTGTGACACTGCAGCTGCTCAACAGGCAGCAGGAGAAAGCAGAACGTGGCAGGGAAAATGAGGAATGTGGCACAGGAGCAGGGAGACAGGAGGCGTCACCTGGAGCAAAGACTGAGCACGAAGAGCCCCTGCAGCACAGCCCGGCACAGAGCACTGCACCCCCAGCTGAGCCCGGGGAAGCACCCAGAGGCTCCCTGGAGTCTGAGCAGGAAGGCCAGGCTGCTCCTCCCTCTGCCAGGCCCAGAGCTCCTGAGGAGGAGCAGGGGACACGGAGCAGTGGGGTGACAAAAGAAGAGAAAGTTCAGGAGGAGCATCTCCCTCCCACAGCTGAACCCAGGCTGGATCCTGAGCAGGGGCCTGTCCTTGCAGGACAGCCTGTGCCTGGGCTGGAGCAGGGGCTGGAGGGTGTCCCCGTGGGGAAAGCTGACCCAGAACGTGCTCCCTCGGCGGAGTCCTCGCAGGCAGAAGCTGCAGAACCTTCTGTTCCAGGAGCCCAGGCAGCAGAGGGGGATGTGGCAGCGCCTCCAGCGCGTGCAGCTGTGGAGCAGAAGGCAGAGGAGGCTGGGGGAGGTTTAGAGCCTCCTCCCTTAAACGGGGAGGAAGGGAGTGGCCCAGACCCATGGGATGGAGCTGCCTCCGAGCAGGAACCTGCCTCAGTGTCCAGCCCAGCAGAGCCAGGCTCAGCTCTCCTGGGAGAAGCTCCAGGATCGCAGGAGCTGGGCTCCAGCCCCAGGCACACCGAGTCCAGGTGAGGTGTGGTGCTGGGCTGCCAGGGTCACCTGGGGCTGGGGCAGCAGCAGGCCCGGAGGCTGGTCCAGGTGTGTCCCTCTGCAGGACAGCACAGGCTGGGGGGCTGCAGCCCCCTCCAGGTGCTGGCACCAGTCAGGACCTGGCACAGACCATTTCCCGGATTTCTCTGGGAACAGCCCCAGAGCAGCCTCATGTCAGGGGAAGCAGTGGAGGACATTCCCAGAGGAGTGTGGAGTGCCTGTACAGTCTGATCCTGCTGCCTGCCAGGTCCCAGAATTGCCCTGCACTGCTGAGCAGTCCCTGCCTTAAAGGTTCCCCTCAGTGACAAAGCTTTGCCATCTCTCTGTGACAGAATTTGTGAAAGCAAAGCCCATCCTCTGAGAGAAGCTGTTCATTTTTCATCTCCTTGCAGCCTCTTTGAGGATGACAACTTCTTTGAAACAGCATCTCCTAAACCACTGAAGCCTCAAGTTCCCTCTGAAGAGGAGGATGAGGAGGAGGTGGTATGTATTTGGGTGTTCGGGGCTTTGCTCTGGCTGAGGCATGGTCTGTAGCTTGTCTGTAAAATCCTCCCTGTCTGGGGGGCCTGGCTGAGCTCAGAGCTCCCCCTCCATTCCCTGTGTAACTCAGGAGTGTCTGAGGGTGGTGACTGAGCTGGGAGGGGCTGCCTTGGCTGAGGGAGCAGTGACAGACTCCTGCTGGCACAAAATCAGGGGGATCTGCCAGGTTAATTGAAGGATTTTTGTGTCTGGCCCCTCTCCAGTCCCTTTTAGCTTCTAAGCAGCTCCTGGAATCATAGAACCACAGAGTCCTTAAGGTTGGAAAAGACCTTTAAGATCCTCAGGTCCAACCATCCATGTAGCACCGCTCCATGGTGCCATTGAACCGTGTCCTCAGTGCCACACCCACCCACTTTCTGAACACTCCAGGATGGGGACTCCACGCTGCCCTGGGCAGCCTGTGCCAGTGCTTTACATTCCTTTCCGTGGAGAAATTTTTCCTGGTCTCTAATCTCCACCTAATCTAAACACTGACATCACGTGAGAAATAAAACTTGGGTAATGAGGTGCTTGTTCCCAGCTCC
Organism: Pomatostomus ruficeps; assembly: GCA_013400735.1. NCBI lineage: Eukaryota > Metazoa > Chordata > Aves > Passeriformes > Timaliidae > Pomatostomus > Pomatostomus ruficeps. Next base: position 63,369 of record VYZT01014132.1, on the reverse strand, counting down.
TCAAAGCTGAGATCCCAGAGCAGTTTGTGCAGCAGTTGTGGAACCCCAGGCAGCTGCTGGGACTGACCAGTTTCCCTCTGGTGTGGCTTGCAGAGCATGAAGGGGCGTCCCCCTCCCGCGCCGCTCTTCGGTGACGACGACGACGATGACCTGGACTGGCTGGGATGAGCATGTGGCTGCTGAGCCCTCTCCGGGCATGGCCTCTTCCCGTGCCCCGAGCCCTTGGCGAGCTGCATCCTGGGAATGACCAGGGACCTCCCAGCTCTTATCCTGCAGAGGGATGGGGGCGGCAGCAGGGGCTCTTCTTGCGCTCGTGGGTGCTCAGCCCCGTGGCTCTGAGCTGCCAAACATTCTGGGGTTGTCCCCCTCCCCTGAGCCCTGGATTCATTAACCTCAAACTTTATGCAAATAGGAACTTGGTGAAGAGCTGCAGCAGAGCGAGTCTGGCAGGATGCTGTAGTGGCAACAGCCCGTTAAAAAATCAGACAAAAATCTCCTTCCCCTGTGAAGAACTCCTTGGAATATTTCTCTTAGTCCCCAGGGTGGCTCCCAGGTACCCTGCACCCTCTCCCCCCTGTGTCTGAGCCATGTGCCACTGGAGATTCCCCCAGGAATCCCAATCAGGTGTTTCTTGTGAGCCACTGGCTCTGCACAAGCGGCTTGGGGAGCCCTGGGGGCTGATCTGGTTCAGGTGGGCACCGACTCAGAGCTGTGGCACAGGTGCTGCTGGGCCCTGGGGCTCTGTTAAGCCAATGCCTGAGCACAGCTGTAGCAGCTGTGAGGGGTGCAGGAGCCCAGTCCCTGCTGGGTGTTGGTCAGAGACTCACAGGCAGCTCCTCTCCTGTGCCCAGGGCTGAGGTGGTTCTTGCTGGGCTGTTTCCCTGTGGGAGCAGCAGCACAGCCCTGGGCTGTCCTGCCTCTTTGGGAAGTCATTCCTACAGCCCAGCCCCTCTGCTGTGCCTTTGGCTCGGCTGCTGTTCAGGTGTGACCAACCCAGCACACGTTAAACTGGAGAGAGGGGTGGGACAGAGCCCCAGGCTGGGCTGGGCAGTTTGGGGTGTCACCCTGCACTCTGAGGGGACCAGGAGGGGGGACAGAGCTGGGCAAACAGCCTGGGGCTCTCACGGCACTTTTATTCTCCACTCATGGGCACTAACACAGCTTCACCCTAGAAATCTTAAATAAACCCCTTCATCAAACGAAAGGACTTAATTCTACTAATCCTATGGTTTAGTTTCTACAACCACCTTTACAATCTCTGACTGGAATTAGATCTGTGTCCCCCTAAATGTGATGTCTTGAGAGGAAAACATCCAAAAGAGCACTGGGTGTTCCTGCTGGGGTGTGTGGCAGGTCCCTGTGCCACCCCCTCAGTGCCACCATTCACCAAATGCAGCTGAAATTGGGGCAGAGACCAAAGCCTGGGGCAGCCACACTGCTGCCATGCAGGTGACCTGAGCTGGGGCTTCCTGGGAGTTCTCAGTGCTGAACATGAGGGTGTTTGAAACGGGATTTCCTGGGGCTCCCTGTGCTGCTCTGAGTGTCAGGGCCCTGGTGTGGCCTCTGGCCCCGTCCATGCGGTGTCCCGGGGCGATCATTGCTCATACTGACAAGTTCCACTTGTTCCCCGTTACAGACAGACAGCCTGAGGGATTTGCATTTCACTTCTTGAACAATAAAGTGCAATTAAACCTGTACCTTTTGCTTGCAGTGGTTTTACTTTAGTCTGGCTTCATCTATCACCTGAAGAATGACTTAGCTCTGACTTAAATAGGGAATGATTTGGTCTAGAAGCTCTTCTGTGTCTGCTCTTGCTGTTGAAGCCTCTCCTGGGACAGGAGAGAAGGTCCCTTTGTGCTGTGGCTCTTTGGGCTCTCACGTTGGACTGTGTTGGTGTGAAAAGCTACAGTACAAAGAATTCTGATGGTCACAGGGGTCACTTGCCTGGTTCCTCTCAGACTTTAGGGAAGGGGATCTTGGGCCTTTCCAGGACTTTGCAGAGCCCAGTCTCTCCTGGGCTGCTCTGGGGCTGCAGGAAGCTGCAGCTCCACTGTGCCTGGGAGCCCTGAGCAGGGGTTGGGGTGCAAAAGCTGAGATTGAAATGTGTCCCTCCCCATTCAGGCACAGCAGGTACCACAGCCCCTTCCCCACCCTGACATCTCCCTCTACCTCAGCCTGGAGCTCCCAGGATTTTGTGGCTCAGTCTCGGGACCTAAATTACCCCTGTCTGTCCTCTGTGCCTGTGTGAGCCCCTGCCTGGGGTGCGGGGAGGTGAAGGTGGGGGAGCTCTGAGCTCCCAGGAGCACAGGACGCTCGGGACGGAGGGAGGGACGTGCCAGGGCCCAGAGAGGGCAGCGCTGTCACAGGGGCTGTGAAGGGGCTGATCCTGATCCCGGGTGCTGAGCTCTGGCCAGAGGTGGGTGAACCGCGGAGGACTCTGCTGAGGGGCTGGGAGGAGAGGACCCCCCCCCTCCATCCCGGCGCTGGGGCTCACGGATTCACCGAAGAACACCCGCACACGGCGCTGGGGCCAGGTCTGCCTTTAATGCCCGGTGTCTCGGAGGGGCTGAGCCCGTCCCCGGCCGCCTCCTCCCTCCGCGGCCACCGCGCCCGGCTCTCTCCTGCCGGGAAAGGGCTTTGAGCAGCCCCGGCACAGCCTCGCCCCCAGGGACCCTGCCCGGCCCCTCGGGCCCCGGGGCCGCTGCCGGCGGGGCGGGACCGAGGCGCCCCCGGGGATGTCGCGGTCCCTGGGGCGGCGACACCGGGCAGCGGCGGTGGCCCCACGCCGAGCTCCCCTGGAGGGGCCGGGGACATTGGGGATGGAGCCAGGCCCCGCGGGGAGGACAGCGCTGCAATAAGTTAATGTTTACAGAGTCTGCTGCCCGGGGGTTCTCGTGCGGGGCAGCCGAGCGTCCTGCGGGCCCCGGGCCGGATCCAGGCGGGTGCGGAGCCCTGCCCGGGGCCGGGGCCCTGCCCGCCGAGGTGTCCGCGGCCCGAGACGTCCCTGGCCCACCGGGTCCATCCACCGGGGCGGGCGGGGTGGGATGGGAGCCCCCTCCGCCATCCGGACCTACTTGAGGAAGACGAGCAGGAAGAAGGTGGAGACGATGAGCACGAGGATGCCGGCGGCGAAGCCGAGGCGCAGGTTCTCCATGGAGGCCGGCGGGGGCTGCGTGTCCAGCAGCAGCCCCCGGCCCAGCAGCCCCAGCACGAAGGCGTGGGGAGCCTCGGAGCCGCGGCGGAGCCCGCAGGGGGACACCGAGCTGCTCACGGCGAACACGGGGCCGCTCTCCTGCTGCTCCCAGCGCGGGGTCCCCGAGCCCGCTGCGGCCGCCGGGGCCAGCTCGGGCAGCAGCGTCACCGTCCTGCAGAAGGGGCAGCTGACGAAGGCCACGGTGGCAGCGCGGCACACGAGGCGGCCGAGGCAGCGCTGGCACAGCGAGTGGCGGCAGGGCAGCTGCTGCGGCTCCCCCCCGGCGCCCCAGAACGCCTCGTAGCAGATCCCGCACTCCCGGCTGGGCTCGGGCCCCGCTGCCATCGCGCTCCGCGGGCACGGCCCGGCCCGGCCCCGCCGCTTTTGAAGGCGGGGGGGCGGCGATGGCCGAGCCCGGGGAGGGGAGAGGGGCCCCCCCTGAACTTCAGCCTGGCCCCAGGGTGCCCGGCGGGCGCTGGAGCGGCACACGGAACGCTCCTCCTCCATCGCACGCCTGCCGCCCCTACAACACCTGCTGCTCTTCCCCTTTCCCTTTCCAAAGCCATTACATTCGTAATACTCCCCAAGCGCATTTCTATCACCGTTAATTTCCTTTAGGAGCGGGTCAGCCGTGGGCACCGCAGCCCCGTCGCGCACCAATTTCCCACCAGCCCCGGGGTCAGTACGGCCCCCGGTGCCGGAGGTGGCCCTGGCCAGCGACCGGCTCGGCCACCCCGGGGTTCCAGGGATGGACAGGGGGATGTTCGTGCTGAGCACCCGGCCGCTGCAGCCCCCAAATGCCCGGCACTGCTGGGGCCGGCTGGGGGCAGAGGGTGAGGATGCTGGGGTTTTTGGTTCGGTGGGGGATTTTTGGTTGTTGTTTGTTTGTTTTTAATTTTTTTTTCCCTGCAGTCTCTGAAACAGCCGAGCACAGCCCGGGGTGTCACGGGGCACGGCTCGGTGGGTACAGGCTGTCAGTGCCCACGCTCCTGGGTGATGCTCCAGCTGTTTTGTCCCCACCCGGGGGTGTCCCTGCAGCTCGTGGGGCTGTGGTGGCCCTGGCGGTGAAGGGCAGCCCGGCACTGCAGGGCAGCGCTGGCACCTCTTTAGGGGCATTGTCGCAGAGCGGACCTTGCCCTGAGCTCCTGTCACTCATTACCACCCCCAGCACGGCCCGGCGGTCACCGGAGGGGATGCAGGGGGCACGGGGATGGAGGGGGCACGGAGATGGGCGGGCAGAGGGGATGGAGGGGCAGAGGGGATGCAGGGGGTGTTGCAGCATCGCTGCTGCTGACCAGGTGTCGGGGCAGCCCTCGGGACTCTCCTCCCTCTCCGGCCGGGCCGTGTGGTCCCCGTGTGGTCCCTGACTGCCCCGGGGGAGGGGGCGAAGGGGGGGCTCCCTGAGGGGCTGGATCCCCTCTCCCTGCCCCTCGTTGTGCCTCGTTCCCCCGGCCAGGGCTTCTCTCTCCTCCTCCCCGATCCCAGGGAAAGCCGAGGCGAAGGGGAGTGACCCTTGCCAAGACCCTTCCTGCCCTCATTCGGCATCTCCGCCAGGGCTCCCCTCCTCCGCCCCACGCACCGGCGGCTCCTGGTGCAGCCCCTCGCCCTCCCCCGGACAGGACCTGCCTGCTCTGGTGGGCAGCAGCAGCAAAACGTGACAACAGAGGCTGCAAACATCCCCAGGATGTTCCCAAGGCGCCGGCCCCGGTGCTGTGGCACGTCTCCAGGACACTTGGTGGCACAGGGCGTGGGGCATGGGCCACCTCCACGAGGCCACACACGTGTCCCACAGGGATGCTCTGCACGGGGCAGCTCGTGTGAGGCAACCCAAGCGCGGGGTCCAAGGTCTCCCCTGTCTGGACATCCCCGGGGCAGCTCTGCAGTGAGCAGCACCCTGGGGGAAGGCCAAGACCCTCAAATTCTTCTCTGTTTGACAGGAAGATGAGGAGGAGGAGGTGACACTGGCACAGCCGGGCACGCGGTGGCCCCGTCACTGCTGCACAGCCGCGGCTTTCAGCCATCCCCCGGGAAAGGAAAGCGGCAGCAAACACCCCCCAGCAGGAACCAGCTGCAGTTTAATGGCTGCTCCCGGGGCAGGGCTGTGGCGGGACCGGGCTCATCGCAGCAGTGTTGTATTTCATGGTCAAGAGCCGAGGGACAGCCAGGAATTGCTACAAATTAATGACAGAGGAGAAGCTCCCACACCCCAATTCACGGAGGCACCGTGGATCTGAGCTGAGCACAGCCCCAGTCACTGCTGGTCAGTGGCAGCAACACTTTCTGCTCCCTACCTCACTCTGGGACAAGGGACCCCACCGGGCTCCTCTGGCCAGGGCAGGTCCCTCCAGTGCCGGGGGTGCTGCAGACTCTCCTCTCCCACAGGAGCAGGAATTAGGGCTGGGGAGCTCCTGGCTGTGCCCTGCCCGAGGCTGCAGCCCCAGACACGCTCCCGTGGGTCTCCAGAGCAGAAGCCCCGGACCTTTGGCATGGCAGAGGTGCAAGGCACTGTCAGCACTCGCAGAGCAGCAGGTCCTGGCCGAGTCCTCCCACGGGAAATTCCCTCCCTCCCGCAGCACTGCTGGAAGCTCTCCCCGTGTCCCTGCTGAGCCAGGGGCCTTTCTGAAAGCTCTGCCAGAGACCAGGAGCCACAGGTGCCCCCAGTCTGTCACCCGGTGCTGCCCGGCACGGCGATGCTGGGCGGGCAGGCAGGAGGAGGGGGTTCACTGCAGGAGCCCCGGCTGGGTGCTGAGAAGCCATCGCGGAGCTGGGAGGATGCTGAGGCTCCGGGTGCAGCCAGCGCGGGGCCGGCGGGGACGGGCAGTGCCGGTCGTGCTGCCGAGGGGCTGGTGAGGGGCGGGAGCAGCAGCGGGAACAGCCCGGGAGCGGAGCGGTGTCCCCGGCCGGTGTCCCCGGGAGCGGAGTGGGGCGGTGCCCCCGGGAGCGGAGCGGTGTCCCCGGGCCGGTGTCCCCGGGAGCGGGGCGGTGTCCCCGGGAGCGGGGCGGTGTCCCCGGCCGGCCTAGGCGCTGCGGAAGATGCGGATGCGCTGCGCGATGTCCTGGCGGCACAGCGGACACGAGCGCAGCCGCTCGCAGCAGCCCTGGCAGCAGCAGACGTGGCCACAGGGCAGGAAAATCATCTGGGGCTGGGGGAGAGACAGAGAGAGGTCCCGGAGAGTGCTGCTGGCCCCGAACACCGGTACCGGCACGGGGGGAGCGGGGACCACCCGGCGGTCTCAGCGTGGGGGGCAGAGCCCCGCACCCCCATCTCCATCCCCCCACGGTGTGCGGGACCTGGGCTGTGCCGAGCAGCAGCGCGATGGGACACGGGGAAGGACACAGGGAAGGACACGGGGAAGGGCACGATGGGACACAGGGAAGGACACGGGGGACTGGACTGAGCAGCCCCGTGAGCCCTGCCCGTGGCCAGTGTCCGGCCCAAGCCCGCACGGAGCTCTGTCCGTCCCTTCCCTCCCCGCTGTGCCGCCCAAGCCCGGCCGTGCCCGGGAGCTGGCGGGATGAGCCCCCGGGCATTGCCGGGGCCGGGCTGGGACACAGGGCTGGGGATGCGCTGGGGCCCGATGGGGTCTCACCTCCTGCTCCATGCACACAACGCACTCCGACTTCTGGTCCCACTGCAGCGGGGGGGCCGTGGGGGCCGCGGGGCTCGGGGGCTCCTCCAGGGGAGCGCTGGGCACTGGGGCCGCGGGGACCTCGGTGTCCTCTGCCCCCCGGAGCTCTGCAACCACAGCCGGGTCTGAGCGCCCTGAGCGCTGCCCATCGGCCAGCCCAGCTCTGCCTCCCCCCCCACACACCCACGGGAGGCACCTGACCCACGGAGCTCCCTGCCCCAGGCTCGGGTGCCTGCTGGGAGTGTAAAATGTGGCAGAAAACAGCTGGGGGTACCTGGGATGGTGGTGGCCACAGCCAGGATCTCCTGAGCCCGCCTGAGGATGGCACGCTGCAGACCAGCCTCTGTCACACCGAGCTGTGGGGCAAGAGGAGGGTGTTGGCCCCAGAGGGGACAGGAGGCTGATGTCCCCAAGGGGGCACTGAAAACTCCTGGGCAAGACGTGGCCATGCCAGGGAAAGCCCCTGTGCCAGGCTCCAGGAATTCCCCGGTGCCATTTCGACACAAAGAGCCTTGGGAGGGTGTTGTCACCCTGCAGGTGTCTGGGAGAGCCACTGCCCACAGGGACAGGCAGAGCAGCACGGGCACCTGTCCTCGTGGGGAGCTGGCACAGCAGAGCACCAGCCAGACCTTTGTCCTGCCCGGCACAGCCGGATTCCGAGCAAGGCCAGGGACAATCCCTGCTGGTGCTGTCCCACGCCGTGGCTCTGCTGTCTCGTACCTTTTCCAGGTCCCTGGCGCTCATGGTGCCGAGCATTTCCAAGGATATTCGGTGGTGAGCGAAGAGTGGCACGTAGTGGTCAGCAGAGAGCTCGAGCAGGAGGTTCACCAGCTGCTGCTCCAAACCCTTCTCCTGCAAATCACAGAATGAGCTCCCAGACTGTGCCCTGAGGCCGGGGTGAGCTCATCCCTGCCTGCTCCAGGTGTTCTGCATCCCAAACACACCAAGGCCTGGAAGCCCAACAGCTGGAGCAGCTCTGGCCCCAGGTGTTTCATGAGCACGGTTCAAAGTGTTCAAAGTGAGGTCTGGAAATCATGGAATGTCCTGAGCTGCAGGGACCCACCAGGATCATCCAGTCCAACCCCAGCCCTGCCCAGACCCCCCAACAACCCCACCCTGGGCACCCCTGGCAGCGCTGTCCAAACGCTCCTGGAGCTCTGGCAGCCTCGGGGCCGGGACCATTCCCTGGGGAGCCTGGGCAGTGCCCAGCACCCTCTGGGGGAAGAACCTTTCCCTGCTCTCCAGCCTGAGCCTGCCCTGGCCCAGCTCCAGCCATTCCCTGGGTGCTGTCCCTGTCCCAGGGAGCAGAGCTCGGAGCTGCAGCCCCCAGGGAGTCTCCCCTCACATGAAACAACCCCTCTGGCAATCCATGGCTGCAGCAGCCCCTGCTCTGCCAGCTCGAGCTGATCTGCAGCACAGGCAGAGCTCAGATCCCTCTCTCTGTGCCCACCCTGAGGGGATTTTACCAGCATAAAGTCCTGGCTCAGGCCACAAGGGCAGGAATGGGCAGGAGCTGCTGCATTCAAATGTGTTTGAAGGGGAATTTGGGGATCCAAGCAGAGCCCTCTGTGTGTTCAGCAGGAAGAAGCAGCCCTGCCTGGGAGGTACTCGGGGTTCTCTGCTCCTGACCAGCAGTTTGGGCTGGGACAGCAGCTCCTGCTGGGAACAGCTGAGGAGGTGGCTCCACACGGACCTGGGCAGCTCCATCCTCCCCACCGGGCAGCAGTGAGGGAGCTCAGAGCACCACGGGCAGCTCTGGGTCTGTGTGAGGGGTCTGTGCCCTGCTCCCAGCCTTAGCTCAGGGGGCTGAACCCGCTCCCCCAGAGCAGAGCCACAGTGGGGACAGGAACGGCAGCAGCACCTGGAGTTTCAGGGACAGGGGCTTCTGGCTCAGCAGGCGCTGGTACTGGATCAGCCAATAGTTCTCCTGTTTGGTTTCGCTCTTTGCTTCCATTTCCAGCTGAAAAACAAACTCACTCAGGAGCCTGAGGGAACACGGCCAGTGGGAGCAGGGGTGGATGTGCAGGAGGGAACTGAACCCCCAGCCTGGCTGTGCAGGAGGGGACCCCCAGTCTGGCTGTGCAGGAGGGAACCAAACCCCCAGCCTGGCTGTGCAGGGCCCCACAGAGCACCAGGCTGGGGTGGGACAGGCACTTCTGGCCTTCTGCTGGCCCCAATCTGACCCCTCCCACCCAGCCCAGGGCGGTGCATCCCTGCTCCCTTTGCCCCAGACACTGTGGCCTGGTCTCCTGAGGCTCAGGAGAGTCTGGAGATCTCCAGGGTGGCAAGACCACAACTCCCATCCCCTGTGCTCACCGTGCTGACTGCTCGCTGTCCAGCAGGGCACACTGGTGGTGGTGATGGTGCCTCGCTGCACCAGGGAGTGCTGCTGTGCCCCCCAGGGTCACACGAGAACCTTCTGGAGTTAAATTGGCCTCTGGATCTGGACACAGCCCTGCCCTGCTCCCCTCCACTCCCACACTGAGCCAGGGACTCCCCTGCAGCCACCCAAATGCTTCCTCATCCCCAGCACTCAATGCGGGGCTCCATTACCAGGATTTGCTGCAGTTCTTCCTCCCTTTGCTTCTTCTCCTTGAGCAGCTGCTGCAGGAGGCAGCCGAGCGCCCGGCGCTGCTCCGTGACCACCTCCTGCAACAGGAGAGCTCTGGCAGCCACATCCCCACCTGCTGCCCCCCCGGCCCCTGCCCAGCAAAGCCCCTGCCAGACCCAACCCAGCCCCGTGGGGGTGGAATCCCCGTGCCCCACAGCCCGGATCCTCTCCTGGCAGCTGACGGGGCAGAACGAAGCTGAACCCCCTCCTTTCAGCCCTCTCTGCCACTCTGAGCAGCCCCAGCCCACGCTGGCTGCAGCAGCTCCTCCTCGCTCCGTCAGGAGTTCAGCCAAAAGTATCCACAGTCCCCCTCCCTAGAATCACGGGATCTTAGCCTGGTTTGGGTTGGAAGGGACCTTAAAGCCCATCCAGTGCCACCCCTGCCAGGGCAGGGTCACCTCCCACTGTCCCAGGCTGCTCCAGGGCCTGTCCAGCCTGGGATCAGCACCTGGACCCTGCACAGGCACAGGACCCCCGGTGAACAGAGGAGCAGCCGCCTCTCGCAGGCCAAGCCCACCTGCAGGGACCAGAGAGGCGTTGCCCTGGCAGAGGCAGGAATGTCAGGACCTCCAGGGAGGGGACAGGGACAACTGATGCCAGGGAGAGCTGCTCCAGCCCCAGCAGGGACCCTTTGGGCTGCAGGGACCAGGGACAGGGGGATCCAGAGAGATCCGGGTGTCCACGGCTCGCTCCTCGGCCCCTGCTGCTGAAGCTGCAGGTGGGTGCCTGGGCAGAGCCGTTTCCTGCCCTGCCCTGCAGCTCCTGTGCTCCCCAGGGTCACACCCGAACTCTGGGTGCTCCCTCTGCCCTCCAACACCACGGAGTGACACAGAGCAGCTGTGTGAGTCCAGGCAGCACAGCCCAAATCCCACACCTGGAGAATCCAGGACAGGGCTTGGGGGCACTGCTGCCTCAGGTCAGCACTTGCCACTGCTCTGGGTGTTTGTCACTGGTTTTGGGCTGGCTACACAGGTGACCTGACCTGGCACACGGCACACAGAAGAAAACAACTGATGCCAAAGCATCATAACAAAAATTTAAAGCCAAGCTGCTTAAGCTAAACCTGGTATTCCTCGATGTGTGACTGCTGATGATGGCAAAACCAAAACACAACACGATGTAGGGGGACATGCAATGCACAGCAGGCAGGGGGTTTTGGGACACCCAACAACTGGATTGCAGAATCCTTCCCCAGCCAGCACACCTGGAACTGCCCGTCCCTATCAGGGCTCCTCTGGCTCTCCCTGAGAGTGCCTGGGGATGTCTGGGAGCAGCAGTGATGTCCCACATTGCCAGGACACAGAGGGGTTGGTGCTGTCCTGTGCAGAAGGACCTTCAGACTAACCAAAACCACCTGGAAACTGCCAGGAGCAAAGGAAGCAGGTGGAGCAACCCAGAGCAGGGAGGGTGGGGGGCAGCCCCAGAGCCCCACATACCTGCAGCGTCTCTGTGTCCAGTTCTTGCCTCTTTAACTCCAGCTGTGTCAGCTGCAATAACTCTGTTTCTATTAATTTAATCTAAACAGAAGATGAAACATTTTTTACTGACATTTAAAATGACTTGAATTTATGCTCTTTTGAAATGAGGTCTGACTGCTGCCCCGGCAAGGGCAGCACTGCAGAGCACCCAGAGGTTTGGGGGAGCTGCCTGTGCCCTTGGGTGATGTTTGTGCTCAGGGTCCCTCTTCCTTTGCCTGAGGAGCTGTGTGTCCCCTCTCCAGCTGTCTCTCTACCCTGAACACCTCCTGTTGAAGTCCAGAACCTCACTGCAATCACTTTGTGCACCCAAACCTTTTGCAGCCACTCTGGAAAGCAGAGTCAAGGCCCTCCTGGTACCACAGCTCAAACCTCAGATTCCTGGGGCAGTGCCCTGGTTTCCAGGTGCTCCAGCAATCCCAGAACAACACCTGCCCTTGCAGCTGGGGCAACTGAGACACAAAGAGGTGAGGGGAGTTGCCCAAGGTCCCACAGCAAAGCCAAGATGAGAGCCCAGCTCACCCCTGTGCCAGGCCACCAACTGTCCCCAGGCCAGGCTGCTCCCGCTGACGCCAGGGCTCTGCCCCTGCAGCACAGGGTGGGACAGGCCTCAAGGGCCAAAGGTCCGGCCTTGGCATCAAGGAACAAACTCCCTTTGTTCACAGAGCAAGAGGGAGCAAAATGCAAAATGGGTGAGCTCAGGCGATGACGGAGAGCTGCCAGCAGAGACTGCTCACGGGGGCACTCAAAACATCCAAGCCCAAGTTTGTCCCCCAAATCCTGACCTGAGACTTTCCTGCTGTGTCAGATCAGGAGAGGGGAGATTCTGGAGAACTGTGTCAGCAACCAGCAACCCAGCACTGCCACCTTCCTGCACCCAGCACTGCCACCCTCCTGCACCCACCACTGCCACCTTCCTGCATCACCCACTGCCACCTTCCCACCTTCCTGCATCACCCACTGCCACCTTCCTGCATCACCCACTGCCACCTTCCTGCACCCACCACTGCCACCTTCCCATCTTCCTGCACCCACCACTGCCACCCTCCTGCACCCAGCACTGCCACCTTCCTGCACCCACCATTGCCACCTTCCTGCATCACCCACTGCCACCTTCCTGCACCCATCACTGCCACCCTCCTGCACCTACCACTGCCACCTTCCTGCACCCACCACTGCCACCTTCCTGCATCACCCACTGCCACCCTCCTGCATCGCTCACTGCCACCTTCCCACCCTCCTGCATCACCCACTGCCACTTTTCCATCTTCCTGCATCATCCACCTCTACATTTCCATCTTCCTGCATTATCCACTGCCACTTTCTCCACCAGCTCTTGCTCTTCCCCCCGACTACATCTTTGCACCTTCTGCGGAATGGAGCTCAGAAAGGCAGGCTGAGAATGGGAAAGAAAAGGTGAATTCATGGCTCAAGGTGCAGCTCTGATGTGCTGGATGGAGATGCAGTGGACTCATATGGAAGCAGCAGCCCTGCCAGGTACACAGCCTGAGGGAAATCGGAGTTGCAGCTGCAGATCACCCCGAGCCAGTGCAGGTCTGTCCTCCAGGGCTTCACCCCCAGGGCTGAGGTGACTGGAGCAATGGCAGTGCCACTCTGGGAATCTAAAACCTGGTGTGACACTCCTCCCGTGGAGCTGGGAGACTGGAGTGCAACCAACGCTGCCCAGCTCTCTGTTCCAGAGCTCTCCACGTCCTCAGACTCTGCTCTGTGCTCACAGCACTTTGCTCCTCCTCCCAGGGTCTCACCGAACCGCAGGAGGAGCTGAGGAGCTGCCTGCTCTTTCCTCTGTTGCTGACTCACCTGGTTCCTGATCTGCCTGTGCATCAGATCCTTCTTCACCTGGAGAGCTTCAAAGGCAGCTTTCTGCATCTCAATCTAAGGGACAGGCAAAATCCTGCTTAGGGAGGTGGTTGGTGCAGCTGCTGATGGGCTCAGAAACTGCTGCCTTGCAGGGACCCTGAGTGGTGCTTGCTCTGAGCAACAGTGTCCTGAAACCACAGCTGAGAGCCCAACAGGTAAAACCCACCCCAGAGACACTCAGAGAAATATTAATGTTCTTCAAACGTTCACCTGGAATGCTCTGGGTGACCCCACCTCTCCCGTTCAGCAGCACTGAGCAGCCAGGCTGTGCAACAGGGCACAGCTGCCCAGCACTTCTGAGAACAACCTTTGAAAATGCTCGTCCCAAGACCCCCAGAAACCTGCCAAGAGACAGGACTTCTGCCTCCAAATCCCCTCTTAACCATCAAGTCAATTTTGCTTCTCATGGTTTGTGCTTCTGTCTTTTCTGAAAATTTGCTGTTTAGATAAAAAATAATTTTCTGTTATCACCCAAGTTAGTTAAATAGCAGATATTCTCAAAGTTTAGCATGTAGAGTTAAATAAAACAACTTCTGCAAGCAGCCCAGCCCAGCCCCTGCTGCTCCTGTGACCCACCCTGGATCCTGCTTTCCCTCAAGCCCCCACGAGCAGTTTGCTCCTTCGCCTACCTGCTGCAGGATCTGACTGACAGCTTTGTTCTGATCCAGCTGCTGCCAAGCCAGGATTTGCTGGAACTTCTGATCCATCTCAGCCAGGCTGCAAGGAGACGGATTTGCCATGCAGTTAATGCTGGGTCTGGACTCCTGGGGCAAACCAGAGGAAAAGCAGGCAAGGGGGAATGCAGGAGGAGAAATTTCTTACGGAGCAGGGGGCAGAGCCGTGGCACTGCACAGCTGAAGGCCACAAATTTAACAGTTCCCTCCCTACACCCAAACCAAACCTGCACCACGGGCCCCTGTGGAGCAGCTCACAGCTCACAAGGCTGTTTTTGGTCAGTGCCAGACGTTGCCAGATTTAAATTTCTCACCTTGTTTTAAACAGTGAGCCAGGATGCTCTCAGTACGTGCAGTAACACTCCCGGAGTGCCTGTGCACACACAGCCTGCGAGCTGAGGGGAGCCGCTCTGGGCTGCACTTTGGCACTGAAGTGCCTCACAGAACAGGAGTACAACCCAATCCCATCCTCCATATTTAGCAGAATGTGAAGCAAAATAAACAGTGCCCTAAAGTGAGAGTTCCCCCAAAGTGTGATTAATGTGCGTGTTGTGCTCGTTAGAAGGTTCGTTTAAGGGAGTTCCACAGTTTAATTTGCACTGTCCTGTGCTGGTACAAGCGTCCTGCTGCATTCCAGCAGCTCCAGGAGTTCCTGGAATGACACTGCTGAAAAAGGGACTGACCATCAGCCCCCCCTGCCCCAGACAGCCCCCTGCACCTGGAGCAGGCCTGGCTGACGAGGTCCTGCCGACGGGACTCCGAGGTCATCTGGAGGAGCTTGTTCTTGTAGGTCTCAGCCAGCATCTGCTGCATGGCAGCTGGGGACAGAGGGACGAAGGGGCTGTCAGTCCCTGCCTGGGCTGGCTGTGCAGAGCAGGACTCACCCAGCACTGCTGCAGTCCCTGCCACCAACAGTAACTCCTCTCTCACTGCTCTTGTCCTTCCCATGTCACTGATTCCAGAGCACACCCATCCCTCTGGGAACTTTATTGGGAAAAGAGCTGAGCAAACTCCACTCTGCCTGAGCCTGCACCTCTTAGTGCTCACAGCATCCACGTGGCTGCCACCCGCCCAGGGCATCCCCAGAGGAACCAGGTCTTTCACAGAATCACAGAATCATTAAGGCTGGAAAGGACCCTTAAGATCATCAAGTCCAACCATCATCACCACCTTGTTCACCACTAAACCACATCCTCGAGTGTCACACTCATGTGTTTCTTCAGCACTTCCAGGGATGGTGACTCCACCACTACCCTGGGCAGGCTGTGCCAATGCCTGATCAACCTTTCCTTGGAAAAAAATTTCTAATATCCAACCTAAGCCTTCCCTGGCCCAGCCCGGGGCTGTTCCCTCTCGTCCTTTCTCGATCAGAGAAGCAGAGCCCGACCCCCCCGGCTGCCCCTCCTGTCAGGGAGTTGTGCAGAGCCAGAAGGGCCCCCTGAGCCTCCTTTGCTCCAGGCTGAGCCCCTTTCCCAGCTCCCTCGGCTGCTCCTGGTGCCCCAGATCCCAGGCCCTCACCACCCCCAGGACCTGTCTGGACTTACAGGCCACTTCCCGCCTGCGCAGCTGTTCCGTCTCCTCCTGGGTTATTGCCATGAGCTGTTCCATCCTGATTCTGCCAACAGACAACAGCAATTCAGCCACCCCTTCAACCGAGGCCTTCTCCTCCACCCACCCAGCTCAGAGCCTCAGGGCTGAGCAGGTTCACTTCACTCAGAGACACCAAAGCTTCGGTGATTTTTGGGTGAGGAACCTCTGAGTTGATGGTGGACATAAATTTTGCTCAAAACCCAGGGGACAATGGCTTTAGACAGGAAAGCTGATTTTTCTGAGAGACAGAACATCCCCACCACATGCACAAGCTCTCCCCAGCCAGTGCCAGACCCTTCCCTGGCTCTGCTTCCTCCCGAGGCTGGACGAGCCCTGCCCAGCTGGCCCAAGTGAGCCTGGCCTCCCTCCCCACCACCCCGGCCTTGTTCCAGCACATTCCCCCCACCATTTACCAGGTCAGGAGCTGGTGTGGCTCCATCTGACCCACAACTGGAGGATTTTCACTCAGTTTACTGGGCTGAAGGGAGGGGGCAGCTCACGGCAGGGCAGAGCTGGGGCAGCCACTTGGTGGCTCAGAGTGTTGGCTGTGGCAGATTTGCTTCCCACCTTCTCCTCCCAGCCTGGATACACTGCTGGAGCACCTTCCTACCTGCCCTGCTTGCCAGCAGCTGGAGGATTTCTGTTGGTCCTTGATATTGGAATACAGTTTTGTTCCCAAACTCATTCTTGAGGACCATTCAGAGATGAAAAGGAGGTAAAATCACCCGTCACTGGGTGGGCCAGACTGGGCAGGACCAGGCACACCCACTGCAGTGTCTTCCCTCCAGCAGTGACCAGAGCCAGCTGAGGTGTGAGATGAACCTCCCCTGACTTAGGCTGGATTCAGACTGGTGACTCTGAGAGGGAGCTCCCAGCCCTCTCCCCAGCTTCTTGCCCCTTTCCCAGACAGGCTTGTTTCAAGGAGACTCACCTCTCATTCTCCAAGGACTTCAGGATTTCTGAACTTCGTTTTTGCCTAAGGAAAAAAAAAAGATAAAACAAGAGGTTTTCATCAAGCTGAGCAGGACATCCCGGTCCCTCAGAGGACAGAATCACAGAGTCACTTGGAAGGGACCCACAAGGATCATCCAACTCCTGGCCCTGCACAGGACAACCCCAACAATCCCCCCATGTGCCTGAGACAACACTTTGCTGTCATGCACAGCAGAGCAGCTTTCAGCAGGCTGGATGCCTCAGCCCACATGGAGACCCAGCAGACACAGGCAGTGGCCCCTTAACACTTCAAATTTGCACCTTCCACGAGGAATTCCAGTTTCTTCCACAGCACTGCAAAATCTCAACATCACACACGTGTGAAACAGGTTTTTTAAGGTGCAAATTCCACGTGCTTTAAATGTGTCTTTGGCAGTCCAGGAGCTAAGGCAGCTCCTCCAGACATCGATCCTGACCGGGTCCAAAACACTCAGGGGTGAAATGAATCACTCAGAACAACAAGACAAAAAAAAAAATCAGAGCAAGACCCCCCGGGACCCCACCTCTGGTTGTCCTCCAGCAGCTTCTGGATCCGGCTGGCAATGCCCTGCTCTGTGTCCTTGAGCTGCTGCAGCAGCTTCAGCCTCTCCTCCTCCAAGCAGCGCTGGTGCTCCGACAGGCCCTGCTCCAGCCTCTGCTGCTCCTGCCGGGCACAGGAGAGCAGGACAAAGTCATGGGCGTGGGGGAGGCAGGGATGGCCTGGATGGGCCCTGCCCAGCACACCCACCTCCCTCACTGTCTGCAGGATCTCATCCTTGTGGCTGTTGAGCCGCTGCACGAGCAGGGCCTGTTCTCGCTGCCCCGCGTTCAGGCGCCGCTCAAATTCCAGCTTCTCCCGCGTTTTCTGTTCCTGAGAGGAATAAGAAGGAAGATGAATGCCAGGAACCTCCTTTCCAAGCAAGAACATACTCTGGCAAAAAGGTAAAGCCAGGCACAGCCAACCCCTTGCAGAGGGGAAGGGAAGCCAAATGGCAAACAGGAGGCTTGTCTGGGACATGGAATCGTTCTCTCCTGAGGAACCCAAACACTGTGAAGCAGAAGCTGCTGCTCTCTTCATAAAAGTCTCCAAACTCTTTCCTGTCATGAAGCTGAAGTCCCTGGGCATTGTCTGATACCAAACCAGCCAGTATAAACACGTGCAGGGAAGCCCAAAATGCAGGTTGGGTTCAGTTCCACGGGGCACAGGACTCCCTTGGCTGAAGGAAGGAGCCAGCCCCGAGCAGCTCGAGCCAAAGCCCGTGGGGAACTGCAGGGCAGCAGCTTATGCTGATGTCAGAGTGAGCCTTGCACAGGGGAAGAGACAGAGACCAGGGAAACAAAAAGAACAAACTAAAAGTGCAGCCAGGTGAGGGGAATGAGAAACCAAATAAAAAATGGAAAACAAAACCCAGAAGCAGACCCATGCTGCAGACAAAGCGTTTGAAGGAGTTCATCCTTACCTTTCTCTTCTCATAATCCAAGAATTTGTTCTGAAAAATAAGGAATATCAGCAGACACTCCCAGAAGGATTTTTTTGTAGGTACTATTAGCCCTCATTACATCCTCCCCAAATGAGTGAAGACATCAGCCAAAGGCCCAGAACACAGCCCCAAAGTCCAGGCACTCAGGCTTCTCCAGGGACAAAGGCATTGACTCTGTCCTTGCCAAAGAGCACAGGAATTAGCACAATTAACACAATTACTGGCCCAGCCTCACCCTTCCCTGTCTAGCACTTGGCTGGGAAGCACAAGGTTCTTCTGCAGTTTGCTGTCCCCCCAAAATCCCCGTCACACACTGCACACTCCGTGTCCCACTGTCACCCCTGTCCCTTGGCTGCTCTCAGGGACGGAGACAGCCCCTTGGGATGTGCCTTCCAGGAGGCAGCATCAGCCAGGGAGGAGAGGAGCCACCCTGGCACACGCTGTGCCTGGCTGCTCCCTCCATCCCAACAGACACCTCATGGAGGGGAAGGTGCTGAGGGATGATGTGCCAGGTGCTCTGATGGAGCACAGAGACAAATCCCAAACCCTCTCGTGCAGGGGAGCCTCACCTGCCACTCGCTCTCCTCCTCCAGGTACTTCTCCACTGTCCTGTCCCCCCCATCCACTGAAGTTCCTCCTCCATCGCTCTCCAGCGTGGGAAGCAGGTGCTCTGAGGGAGGGTAGTATGCAATTCCACACTCTGGAAGGCACCAGACACAAAATAAGAACATTTGGGGCTCAAAGACCTCGTTGGCAGCGTGGCTGAGGGCTGGCAGGGGTGTGGGGCTGCTTCCAGCTGTGCTCCCTCTGCCCACACACCAAGGAGTGCCCGGCAGGGCCGCTCCAGCTCAGGCAGGACGGACAGGGAGCTCTGGGAGGAGCTGCTGCTGCTCCATCCCACCAGGACAAGGATCTGCTCAGGCAGAACCACATCCTGCACACGGGCGCAGGCTCAGTGACCTCTGCAGGGCTGCAAACGTCACTGCCCAGACCAAACCAAGTTCTGACTGTGCCTTGCAAGGCACTTCCCCTGCACAAAACCTCCCCCAGAGCTCCCTGTCCGTACCAAACACGGTGTCTGCAAACTCCCAGTGAATTTCCTTTGGCATTTGAATTTTCCATCTGGTTTCACCATTCTCATAACAACCTGCAGGGCCCAGGTCCTTCCTCAGAGAAACTGAGGGCAGAAGGGACCTTGAGTGACTCCTGAGTCTCTCTCCTGGTCCCAAGGCAGGGACAGCTGGACAATGCCCAATTGTCCCACAGGAGAAAACCCAGATAACCACGGGAGATGCGCTGACTGCCCATGGTCACCGAGACAGCCTGGCCCAGCCACTCTGATTTTTAACAAACCATTCTGCATTTCAGTGTGGCAGGGCTCAGCGCAGGACTCCTGTCGTGCTGTTGGCCAGGTGTGCAGGGCATCAGCAACCACCCCAGCAGAGCCCACACCACGTCTGTCCTTCAGCAAAGCCGCCTCTGAGCACACCACGGCTGCTCCTGGCTTACCCTTGCAGAGGAACTGCTGGATGGCCTCTGTTCCCTCGCTGCAGACGTCAGGGGGTGGGTAGGTCATGGAAGAGGCGTCCAGGGTCAGCGTCTCCGAAAGAGAACACACAGAGCTCCAGGTTATTGTGATGGCCCAGATGGAGTCCAGCACAGTTCTCCCTGCAGCTCCCCAAAGTTTTATTCAATGTCACCCTAAATCCTGACATAGGCCCTGGGCTGTACTGAATCCCTGCTGGGAGTCTGGCACCTTTCAGAGGTGACTCTGCTGTCCCTTCTTTGGCAGCTTCTGAGCTGGCCCCTCACTGGAGCATTCCCCTCATGCAGACACTGGCACTTCACGTTTAGGTGCCCGAGGTCCCAGCACTGCTCAGCTGCAGACATTTCCCTCTCCAAGTCAGAGAGCTGGAGCCCTTCAGCGTGGAAGGGGGGTGACACAAGGGCATGGAGAGGAGTCCCATAAAGAATGAGGGGAAGAGGCACTGGTTTTGTCCTCCTGTGGCCACCAAAAGGACCTAATGCTGCCTTTTGTAGGGAAGGGCACAGCAGGAAGGCCTCGAAAGGAACGACTTTACCAAGCACAGGGGGCAAAGCTGCACAGACCCCTCAGCTCAGGCTGCTCACAAGGGAAGTGAAGTCCAGTGTTGTGTGTGAGACAGGAGAGCATTTATCGGCACCTTCTGCTGGTGTCTGAGCCAGCCCTGGTGCCTCACACTCGCACCATTTAGTACTGACAGGTTTGGCAGCCAGAAGGCAACATATCCATAAAAATCTTGATGCTTTTCCCGTTCTGAATGTGCACTTCAGGGAGCCACAGACCCATGGAGGCTGACAACGAGCTGGAGATCTGCCAGGGTGACAGAGGCACAGTTTGTGCTCTCAGAGTCAGCCCTGGCAGGTCAGATCCAGGGGTTCACTCCCTTGGATTGCTTTTGTCACAATTAAACCATGGCACAAACGATCAGAAAAGACCAGAGTGGGTGGACAAAGTTATTTTGGAGAGTGTGAACAGCCCGGTTAGAACCCCCTGCAGTACATCCTGCCAGAGCCTCCCGGGCTGGTTTATTCCCAGCGGGCAGGGCTGGCCGGGCAGGGCTGGGCACCTGCAGGGTGCGGACGTGGGCCAGCAGCCGCGGCAGCTCCCGCAGCGCATTCCCGCTGATGTCCAGGGCCCGCAGGCTCCGCCAGCCGCTCACACTCCCGGGCAGCTCCCTCAGCTTGTTGCCTACAGAGACGGAAAAGCCAATTAAAACCAGGAAACTTTCCCAAAACAGGAGCCACAAGCTCCAACACCAACCCATAACCACACGTAGGGCTCAGTGCCACGGGGACGGGGCTGCCCGGGTCACACAAGGACTCAAAGGATGTCACTGCCCACCAAGGGCAATTCGGGATCCGAATCTCCCTCTCAGCTCAGGCGCTGCTGCAGGCTGGGTCTGGGCTCTTTATCAGGAGAATATTTGTACCATGGAGTCTGCTTCCCTTGTCTGAGTCCCAGGGATGGGAGGAAGGGGACAGAGCGTGGGACTGCACACCCAGGGCTCAGAGCCCAGGCGCTGCAGACAGACAGTGACCTGAGCTGCCCTTCCAAGCTCCTCACCCTCCATTTCCTTCCCTGTTTCAGCAGCAGCTCCACATAACCAAATCTCCTTTTTCTCCCAGATTTACTGCGCTGCACAGCTGGAAATCACCCAGGAGTCCGGAAAAGAGGTGGGACCTTTGTGCTCGGGCTGTGTCAACCTGGTGAGGGCACAGAGGCTCACAGGCCCCAGCTCTGGGCAGTGGGGACCCAGCTGTAATTTGGTTTATCTGGCTGAGTGCTCTGCTTGCTTTACTGGAGGGCTTCCTTTGAGGAGGGGCTGTATGAAAACACCCTGTGGACTGAGGCTGACACGTTTTCTGTCTGGATCATTTCTCCTGCCTTGCCAACTGTTTGAATTCAAACCTTTCCTGAGTTCTTCCTCAGCTTTCAGAGCCAGACATGTGGTGCTTGCCCGGGTTGAAAGGAATAATTGCCAGTGCAGCTCACCATGACCAGATAATAAATGTGCTTTACCCAGAGCAATCCCATTCCATACCTTTCACGTTGAGGACCTGGAGCTGGGCCAGGTCTCCTATAGATTGTGGAAGGGTTTTTAAAAGGTTCCTTTCAAGGTTTAGGACCTGAGGTATGAACAGAAAACATATTCAGGATATTCATACAACTCTCATGTCTTCTACACGTCTGTGCTGCTGGGACTTTCAGGCCCAGAAGAACAACTTGAAATTGGCTTTAGACAATACTTTCTGGGTTTAAAGAATGCATTTTCCACCAGCTCTGGATACAGAGTACGTCAGGCTATCATGGGCAGTGAGAAACCCTGTTCACCACCAATATCTGGTGCTGGATCCAGATGCAGGAACTGGGAATCAGAGTGCCCAGGGCAGCACTCCCCAGCTCCAGCGCCCACAGGCTGAACCTAAAGCCGCCCCCTGAGCAGAGAGACCCCGAGTGTGCCCTCAGACACCGCTCTGGGTTCTCAACACAACCACACCAGGGACAACAGCAAAACCTGAATGTCTGGGAATCAACAGACTCTGCTTGCTGGGCAGTGGGAGCCAACTGGGCTGCACCAAGCTGGGAGAATGTAACTCAAGACAGCCTTTCCTGCTCTTCTCCTGCTGCTTTCCTCCACTTTTCCTGCTCTGCCTCCAAGCAGCCAGTCCAACAGCACCAGTCAGGCTGATGGGATGGATCTGACCATACAGCACCACCACAGAGGTTGTGATTAATTACAAACCAAACAGCAGTTGTGATTAATTACAAACCAAACAGCAGTGACCCCACAGCCCTGCTGTCCCCAGACGTGCCCTGCGCAGCCACCCGGGATGCAGCTGCAGATCTGTTACCTGGAGAGCTGTCAGCTGGCCAATGTCAGCAGGAAGTGATGCCAGCTGGTTGTCATGCAGGTCTAGAACCTGGAAAAGCAGACGATGTCACCAAACGAGGTTGGGAACAAAAGTCAGGAATTATCTCACAATGAAAATTACTTTGCTTCCAATGGGGCTTTGAAGAGCAGCTCAGGTTTTCCAGGGGACGTGGGTGCTGAATTCTTTTGGGAAGTCAAGCATCAGTAACAAAGGAAGGGAGAGCAGTGACCCTGAGGGAGCTGTTCCACAAACCTGGATGAGCCAGCTGGATAAATCATCCCCTTGGAGCCAGGCTGGCAGAGGAATTCCTGCAGGATCAGTGAGCTCTGAACTGCTCCAACAGCAGCAAAGGGAGAGGCCTGGAGAATTCCCTCCCTGCATGGGGAGCTGCTGGAATGACTCTGCCTCTCAGGGAATGCCAGCAGGAGGGTGACACAGCCCTGTCACACCCAGCCCCAGCTTCCTCCCCACTCCAGTGACCCTCCAGGGCAGGGGAGAGATGGATCTACCCCATAACACACCCAGCCCTGCCTGACCTGGGAAACTGTGGGATCAGGCAGGGGATGAATGAGCCCTGGGGCTGATTTTACACAACCCCCAGTGAGTGCTGCCTGTCAGCCTGGGAGGTGAACCCAGACAGGGCAGGTCTCACACCGTGGTACTGGTCCCTGGCAGAGCCAGTCAGACAGAAGGGATTTACGTGGGCTGGTGTGTTTCAGTGCAGCTCAAACCCAAGCTGAAGTGTTCAGAATCACCGTTACCTTCACAGTTATGAGACTCAGGAGGCTGCAGGACTTTGGAACTAAAGATGTCAGATTATTTGTGTGAATAATCAGCACCTGGGGAGGAAAAATCTCATTGACACATAAACACAAGAGACACTGGAATGAGCATTTTTGTTGAGATGGAATTGTGGAGGCTGTATTAGAGCTCAGTATCTTATTCAGTGTCATAGAAAATATTAAATTGATTGTGAGAGAAGGGCAAACATTTTACATGAGATCTAAACCAGAGCCCAGCTCCTCACATGAGAAATGCCCTCAGATAGGCTAAGACAGCAACAACCACCTCATCTTTCCAGGCAGAAGTTAACTTTAAAGAACACAGACAGGATTAATCAGATTCAAACTGCTCTCTGTGTGGTATCACACACAAAGCAACCACACACAGTCATCTCAAACACAACAGTAACAGCTAAGCATAATAACAGAATTATTTAATAATTTCTGATGGCAACATTACCTTTTTTTGCAAAACCTTGCAAGTTGCAAAGGCCCCATAAGGAACCTAAAAACAATTAAAAAATAGTCATGTCAGACTTCTCTCTTAAGCAGTTCTGCACTGTCCACCTGTAAAGTGTGAACAACTTGACTGAAGATAAAAGTGATGATTACAATTACTGCCCCCTGATTTTGGGCCAGGATTTCCTGGTGAGCTTCCACTTAAGCAGCTTCCAGTGGCTCTCCGTGCCTCAGCAGGGTCACAGAACAGGCTGAGGCTTAGGCAGGAGTTCGAGCCTCGTGTGATTTAATATTCAGTGTGCAGCTGAGTTCAGGCAAAGGTTCCGTTCAGTCATCACAGAACTGCATCCTGTGGTTTGGCAGCCTCACAACCACCCCGCAGCTGAGGGGGAAAGGTGAGCACCAGGCAGGACAGAGTCCCTGCTGTGCCAGGAGAGGGGCAGGCAGAAAAAGGAGATGCCAGCTGAGTCCCTGCCAGGCACAGCTGGGCACCGCGGCCTTCCCTGCAGCACAGAACCAGCAGCAGCCAAACCCCCGCCCAGGGTTCATTTTAAAACCAAACTGATGTCTCACTTCATGATTGAAACAATGAAAACGAAACAGCAAGGCAGAGGTTTATGGTCCAACCCAAAAGGAGCTGCTGGGTCAGCTGTGGCCCTGAGTGGAGCTAGCTGGGTGGATCCTCTGTCTGCCCCGAGACTGTCCCACAGCCTGCAAACCCCGAACCCAGCCTGCAAACCCCGAACCCAGCCTGCAAACCCCTACCCAGCCTGCAAACCCCTACCCAGCCTGCAAACCCCCACCCAGCCTGCTGCTGGCTCCTGAGCTTGGAACAAAACATCCCACAGTCCCAGCAAAGCCGTTTCACCCTGCACAGCAGGCAGCTCTCCTCTCCAGGATGGCCCCAAATCTCCCCACCTCGCTTGGCAAGGGCATCCCGTATCCAGGATCAACATTTCAGAAGCATGAGACAAGGAATAAAAACTGGAAGTGACATAGAAATGGGTTTCTGCCTGGGGCTGGCGTGGCTGCCAGCAGGAGAAGCTGTGTCTGGGTGCCTGGCACGGTGTCACTGCCTGCCCACACTCCAGCAGACGGATTGCTTCTTGTTTAGTTGGCTGCCACAGGAGAAGCCAAGCTGGAAGTGAGATTTCCATCCTTACCCAGCAGCTTGGAAGCAGGATTGGGATTTTCACTTACACAGAAAAATAACCACAGGTTGCAGACTGTGCAGCTCTAGGATTAGAAATACTCAGCTTTTGGCAAACCAGTTCCCTCAGGACCAGCAAAATTAAGCCATGAGGTCCTAAACCGAGGTCAAGCAAGGTACTGGTGGAGCGTGTGAGACTACTCTGCCCTTCTCACCTTGTCAAACTCAAGGATTCCCAGGACAGAAATGGGGTTGGAGCACCAGGTAGGACAGGCAAACTCCCACCAGAACAGCAGAGCAGAAGCCCCCAGCTGAAAGCCAGAGCTCAGGAGACAGAGGAAAAGGTGGACCAGCAACAATTTTGGTCTCAAGGCTCACAGACATGAGAGTAAATCTGACAGCAGGTGCCAAGAAGCAGACAGAGAATCAGGGCAGGGAGTGAAGACTGAAGGTGTGGAGGACATACCTCGGAGAGTTCACATTTGGATATGTCCAGGGTGTCATCAGCACCAGCTTCTTTTGCCTGGAGAGGGAAGAAACCCACAGAGGCTCAGACCATGCAGAGACACAGCACCTACTGCTGCATCCTGCCCAGAGAGGTTGAGGACTCCCCATCCCTGGCAGTGCCCAAGGCCAGGCTGGACACTGGGGCTGGGAGCAGCCTGGGACAGTGGGAGGTGTCCCTGCCAGGGCAGGGGTGGCACTGGATGGGCTTTAAGGTCCCTTCCATCCAAACCAGTCTGGGATTCCATGGTTCTGTTCCCAAGTAGTTCCAGTTCAAATCAAGGACATCCAATGCAGCTGCCAATGGTGATGAACCTGGAGAGACACCACCAACCCACGTCCCCAAGGCCACACCCACACAGCTCTGGATCACTTCCAGGGATGGTGACCCCACCACTGCCCTGGGTGTCTGTTCCATTGGAACAGTTTCCATGAAAAAAAAATTCCCAATATCCAACCTGAGCCTCCCCTGGCCCAGCCTGAGGCCGTTCCCTGTGCTCCTGTCCCTGTGCCCTGGGAGCAGAGCCCGACCCCCCCGGCTGCCCCTCCTGTCAGGGAGTTGTGCAGAGCCAGAAGTTCCCCCTGAGCCTCCTTTGCTCCAGGCTGAGCCCCTTTCCCAGCTCCCTCAGCCGCTCCTCATCCCTTCCCCAGGAGATTCCCTGTGCCAGCACTGCTCCTCAGCTCCCACAGCAGAGACGGTGAAATGACCCAAAAGCAGATTTCTGTCAGAAGCCAACTCTGAACCTGTGGCTGCTTTCCACAGACAGTTCTGCTGCCCTCTCTGGCACAACAGAACCGCCTGGAGATCTACCCAGAGGATCCTGGTGAAATCCCAGTCCAAGGAAACAAACAGCAACATCTAAGGAGCTAATCCTCAGAGTGACAGGGAGATCAGAACACTGGGAAGCAGGAGAGAGGCACAAGGAAAGGCAGATGTGACAGGAAAGGGATGTCACAGGATCCCTGGAAGGGAAAGCAAACTGGGAGATCTGTAAGGGCAAAGGGGCCTGGAGGAGCAAGGAGAGCTGGGGTCCCACTGCAGGCTGGCAGGAGGTGGGGTGCGGTGCAGGATGTCCCATGGAGCCACAAGGGGAGGGATGGAAGTGGCACGAAGGGGACATGTGGGTGGGAGGGCAGAGGGAGACACGGAGGCAGGAACTCCCTGAGGTACATCAGGAGGAAAACCTGCAGTCCTGGTGGGATCAGGAACGTGACTGCCGGCCATGGAACGTGGTCCTGGGCATGCAGGGGAGGTACCAGGGCACCTGGAGCCAGGACCAGGCACAGGGGACAGAAGTGACCCTGGCAGTGCCCACCAGGCACATTTGGTACTCAAGGACCAGGCACAGGGGACAGAAGTGACCCTGGCAGTGCCCACCAGGCACATTTGGTACTCAAGGCGCTTCCGAGCATCATCGCTGGGTTTCTTCTTCCTGGAGAAGAGGGGCATCTTCAGCCTCTGGCTCTGCCCAGGGGCACGGACGGTCAGTGCAGGGAAAGGCTGAGGGATCCTGGGCTCTGTGTTTGCTGTGGAGCCTGGGCTGCAGCACTGGGACCTAACAAGTGTGGGGGGAATGAAAAAGGAAAGAATTGTGTCAGCAACTGTCTTTGTTCAGCTGGATCATACAGGACAAAACCCAAACTACTTAAACTCCAAGTTAGTTCTGGCACAGCAATAAAGATCTGAGAGCAAGGATTCCAGCCGGTTCATGTGCAAAGGGAGGATAACTGAACCTGAGAGAGGAAGGGGGGTGCAGGAAGATGCCTGGTGGAATCAGGAGTGCAGGTGGGTGCAGGGGCACAGACACCAGGCAGCTCCGGGACAGGGCTCCGACCCAGCAGGGGAGGCAAAGGCAGCTGTTGGCAGATTTGGAGGGAAAGGCAGAAAGCTGTGGCTGGACGAGGAATGGGGAGACCAGCTGGTGAGGAGATGGTGGCAGTTGGGATGCTGGAAGAGAGATGGGGCCGGCTGAGCAATGGAATCCAGGAGGAAAAGGGGTTTTTCTGTGGCTGCGTGAGGGGCACAGATGGGCAATGCAGGGAGAGCCTGAGCTGGGGCTGCAGGAGCACAGGGGCTCCCAGAGGGATCTGACACAGGAATCTGGCTTGGAGATAAGGCTGGGAGGAGAGGAGAGAAGGGCAGGAGGGCAGCCCTGAACAGGGAGTAACATTTTAAACTCTTGCAGCGACGTTTTTAAACCCTGTTTTCCCCAAGGAATTTAAAAATCAGCACAGAAGAGCCGCTGCTTCACCGGGGGCGCTGTAACCAGCGCAGCCACACAGCGCTGCGTGCAGGGCTCAGAGAGCCTCAGGTGCTCTACACAAAACGCTGCTTCTCCGCCAGCTCTGGGTCTGCAAACGGGCCTCAGACTCTCCTGAAAGACAGGCACCCCCAGGATCCAGCCAGGGATGTTCCCTCTGTCAAACACTCTGTAAAATCCTCACTGTAAACGTAAAATAATTCAGTCTGATTCAGCCAAGTCTAATTCAGCCAAGCAACCCCTCTTCCTTTCACTCCAGGAACGAGGCAGAGACATCCTGAGCCACTGTCCTGCTGTCACACCCTCGCTGGAACGGGCCATGGGCCACAGCAGGACGTGGCTACAAACTCCTCTCCAGCAGCCACGTGGCTCTTTCCCTGCCATCCCAACTTCTGCCCTTTTAACCAGCTCAGATCACTGGAATGCTCCTCAGAGCCAGCTCCCAGGAGGGGAGGAAAGAGCCAGAACTCCAAGGATTCAGCAAGAAGGGAAGCTGAGTGTCAGGAGGGAAGTGCAGGACAGCAGCCAAGGGCAAGAGAGCAGGGGCAGAGACAAAAGGAGATTTAAAGCTGAGAAAGCAGAAGGAGAAGGTGCCTGCAGCGAGCTACCCTCGAACTGATGAGCCTGTTCAGCTCTTTGCCGAGCATTTCTGCAGCCCCTTGTCCCACCTCCCCCTTCCCTACTCCCGCCAGGTACCCCTGGTCATGGGGACAGCAGGAAATTGTCAGTTTTCACCCAAGAAAACAGATAAAGAAACAAAGGCTGAAGGGCAGACAGTGATCAGGAAAAGAATCCTACAGGGGTTAGAAGCTGAAGGATCCATTTGTTGGATGGTTTGGACAGCTTCTAAAAGTGGAAATTTGCTTTAGTGAGGACACATCAAACTCAGCAGCCAGGAATGAGACAGGCCCTTGGCATGAGACCATTGCATGAGGTAATTTTTATTTATTAAATTGCTGAAAGAACCGTCTGCAGTGGGGCAGCAGCCACCCTGCAGGCAGTGAGCACCCAGAGACACCAACCCTGCATCCCCACTGCTCCCCGCAGGCTCCAGCTCTGCCTGTGCAGCCGCCACACTCTCGGGGTGGGGAAGGGCACAGGAATGTCCTCGGGGTGTTTCCCAGCCTGCAGCTGTTGGGGTGATGACAGCAAAATAAAACCAAACCCCTCATTTTACAAACAAATGTAATTAAAATGCAGCAACACAGCTCTGGAAGAAGCCCCAGTTTTCAAAAAGTTCTGGACACCGTGAATCCATCTGGGCACTGTAATGAGACAAGGTGGGGGTGTGGAAAGAAGTTTTATTTCGTCTGGGAAAACGCACTCAGGAGCACAGGGAGGGAGCAGGGAGCCAGGGGCTGGGTCTGGGTGGGCTCCTGCAGCTGCTGCCTGGCCCTGGGGGACAGAGGTGTCACCAGACACCCAGGGGCTGCTCCGGCTCTCTGACAGGTCATCAGCAGCCAGCCCTGCAGGCACCGGAACGGGCACGGAGGAGGCGACAGCGCAGCTCTGGAACTCGCTGAGCCGCAGCGTTTGCTCCTTGTGCCGGAAGCCCCAGCCCTGCCCCAGCCCGAGACTGCCCGGGGCCTCCCCTGGCAGCGCCGGGAACAAATCTCCGCTGGGCTTCACCACTGCAGCTCTGCCTCTCAGTCCTTCCTGTCCCCCATCATCACTACTCTCCTCCTCTTCTTCTTCTTCTCCCTGGGGGTCCCTGCAGGGTCCCCCTCCCAGGGTCACTCAGCTTCCAAGCTCCTCGTCTTCTGTACCCTTCCCTCATCCAGAACAGCGCCGTTCTGAGCCCGAGGGCCCAGAACCTCGGACGGATGAAGGGCTGACTCGCCCCTGCCGGGATTTCGGCTCGCAGCCCTCGGGCACCGGCCCCACACCTGGGGAGAGCAGCGACAGTGAGCGAGGGCAGCGCCTGCTCCGCGGCGGGCACCGCGCAGCTCCGGGCACCGTCTGCTCCCGAGCCCTTCCGAGGAGCGCCCCCGAGCCGCGGTGCCCGGGGCCGGCCCGGAGCGGCCCCAGGGTCCCCCGGCGGGTCCCACAGCGGGTCCCCCTCCCCAGCCCCGCTCACCGCTCCTCGCCGCCATCGCTGTCTCACTGCCGGGTCACGTGACCGCCGGCACCAGCGAGAGGCGCGGCCGGAGCGCCCCGCCCCAGCACAGAGCGCTGCCCGCCGCGCCCGGGCGCCCCCTGGCGGCTGGAGGATCGCCCCGCCCGGCCACGGGACCCCGGAACTGTTCGGGTTGGGAAAGATCCCTCGGGGATCACCGAGCCCGGGCTGTGACTGATCCCCGCCCCGACACCGGCCCCGAGCACTGAGTGCCACGGCCAGGCCTTCCTTGGACACCTCCGGGGATGGGGACTTCACCAGTGCCCTGGGCAGCCCCTTCCAATGCCTCACCACCCTTGTACATTCTGCAATAGGGCTATCTATCTATCTATCTATCTATCTATCTATCTATCTATCTATCTATCTATCTATCTATCTATCTATCTATCTATCTATCTATCTATCTACCCATCCATCCATCCATCCATCCATCCATCCATCCATAGGAAGAGATCTCCCCACAGCCCGCTCTTCAACTCTCGCGAGATCTCGGCATTTATTTAAACTTCCTGTACTCTCGCGAGATCTCGGAGGGTATATATTAGGCCCGCGCCGCCCTTATTTCCTTTCCGCTGCCCTCAGAAGCCGTCGGGCTCCATCCGCTTCCATCCGCCTTCATCCGCGCCATCCGCCGCCGCGATGCCGCCCAAGTTCGACCCCAACGAGATCAAAGTCGGTAGGTGCCGNCGCGGCGCTGTCCCCGCAGTTTATCTGCGCTGCACCGGCGGCGAGGTCGGAGCCACGTCCGCGCTGGCGCCCAAGATCGGACCCCTGGGGCTGGTACGTACCGGGCACGGGGGGAGCTGGGGGAGCGAGGGCAGGGAGGTGGGAGGTCGGGGGGGAGCGTGGCCGGGGAGGGATAAAACGTCCCGAGCGGAGTGGGAAACCTGTTCCGGCGTGTGGGAGTGCAGGGTGGGAAGCGTGTCCTGCTGGGGAATGAGTGAGTCCCGGGGGAAATATAAGCGTAATTTGGGGGAGGAAGGATAAAACACGTTGGGAAGGTGGTGGAAGCGTGTCCCGGGGACCCCGGAGGGAAGCAGTACCGCACACGGAGAAGAAGCCGGGCCGCGCGTGGATGTGGGGCAGCGCTGGGGCTCCCGGCTTTGCCCCGAGCCCTGTGTGACCGCCACGTGTCGTCCCTCAGTCCCCCAAGAAGGTGGGCGATGACATCGCCAAGGCCACGGGCGACTGGAAGGGGCTGCGGATCACGGTGAAGCTGACGATCCAGAACAGGCAAGCGCAGGTACCGCACGCCGCATGGCCCGGCCGGTGCTGCAGGCGTGGAGCCCCCCTGGCCTCCCCCTGCTCCAGCCACCGGCCAGGAGCCCGGCAGGGTCCACTCAGCCCTTCATCCTTCCGAGGTGGATAAAATGAGTGCCACACAGGGGGTGTGTGGGGGTCTTCTGGCAAGACCTTAAAACGTGGGTGGGGGGATGTGTGGGGAGCTTGGGGCTTTGCCAGGCTGGAGGATTCTGAAAGAGATCCTCATGTGCTGAAATTCAGCTTTTATCCTGTTGCAGATAGATTGTTCTTGTTACAGAACATCCAACCAGCAGAAAAAAAAAAAACAAAAATGCCTCCAAAAAAACCTACTTAAAACAGCACAGAAATACATAAATACAAATCTCGCCAACTCCTGTAGCCACCTGCCACCGTACCTGTTCTGATCCCCGTGGCTGGTACATTCCAGTGGTGAGCTGAGAGGAAGCCCCAGGCAGGAAGCAGTCCTCCCCTGCACGTGGGGAGGCCTGTGCCGAAAACCTGGGAACAGGTTCCAGCAGCACGAGGGAACAACTCAAACCCACAGTGCTCTGGAATTACCTTTGCTGAGATAATTGCCTGGTTGATTATCCTCATTAGCAATGGAATTCTGTGTAGAATGGGGGGGAAATTAATCTCTTTCCGTTTAGATAGAGGTTGTTCCTTCTGCCTCTGCTCTGATTATCAAAGCTCTGAAGGAGCCACCTCGTGACAGGAAGAAGCAGAAGAACAGTAAGTGTTCCCTGGCTCTGGTTCTGAATGTTTTGGGGCTAAAAGAGGGGAAACACCAGTACCTTCCTCTGGGATTATTCAGCATAAACTGGTAAACAGGAGACATGAGGCTGTGTTTCAGATTACGGAATCATGGACTTCGTTGGGTTGGGAGGGACTTTAAAGCTCATCCTATTCAACTCCTGCCATGGGCAGGGACACTTTCCAGTATCCCAAACTGCTCCAAGCCCCGTCCAGCCTGGCCTTGGACACTGGCAGGGATCCAGGGCTTCTCTGGGCAAAGCTGGGGTAGAACAGGCACAGGGCCTGGTACAGCCCCAGGGGAGCTGGCAGGAAATTCCAGCTCAGAAAGAGGAGCTGGGGATAATTCAGTGCTGCAGTTCAGGAGTGGGATCCCTGCTGGAACTGCATGCTCCCAGCTCTCCACGTGGGCCGAGGGCTGGGAATGTGCTCCCAAGGGAAGCAGGGGCAGCTGGCAGTGCCCGGGTGGCCTCACTGCTGCCGTTCTCCTCCCAGTTAAGCACAGCGGCAGCGTCACCTTCGATGAGATCGTGAACATCGCGCGGCAGATGCGGCACCGCTCCCTGGCCCGCGAGCTCTCGGGTGAGTGCTGGGATGCAGGGAGTGCTCCTCGCACCTGCTCTGCTTCCTGGGAGGGAGGGTCCACAGCTGGATTCTGAGCACCACAGGAACAGGCAGCCCCAGCACCTCCGTGGGGAGAAGCACAGAGGGCGTTTCCAGGGTGTTCCCTGGGGGAATCCAGGGGGTGAGATCTGGGTAAGGGACTGACTGGGTGTTCCCTGGTGAGCGCTGAGGCTCCAGCCTGCAAACCCCAGAGGGAGGAGGGACAGCTGAGAGCTAGCAGGAGTTCTCTGTGTCAGAATCCAGCCTGGTTTGGGTTGGAAGGGACCTTCAAGCTCATCCACTTCCACCCCTTGCCATGGGCTGGGACACCTTCCACTAGCCCAGGCTGCTCCAGGTAAGTTCCTGAGATGTTTTCCCATGGTAAAGCCCTGATGAGCTGCATCTTCCTGCTGCAGGGACCATCAAGGAGATCCTTGGCACTGCCCAGTCCGTGGGCTGCAGCATTGATGGGAGACACCCCCACGACATCATCGATGACATCAACAGTGGTGCCATCGAGTGCCCGGCTGTAAGTGCCCAGCTCTGACTGAAATTTGCTGTCTCACATTTAATTACTGAGAGACTCCACTAATGAGCTGTGTCTGCTTCTTCCAACAGAGCTAAGACTGCAGAAAAGGAAGTTGCCACATGAAGGCTCCTTCAGTTTTTTGTAGCACTTTAAATACTTTAATAAAGACCCAGTTGTCTGCAATCACTGTGGCTGGTTTGGTTTGTCCCTGTCCTGCGCTGTGAATTTTCCTTTAGGAAAATGGCATCCATAGCCCATTCTGGATGGATTGGGGCAGGGACTGAAGCGTTGCTGTTAAAAAGCGTGGTGAGGAATGAGAGCAGAAGGTTCAGCCTTGGTTATTCAAAATGAGATCCATTTGTGTCCTTTGCTCCCTGGTGACATGTGGGTCACTGCCCTGCTGACCTGAGGGCCACAGAGCGTGAAGGGGCGCTGTAGTGACAGAGGGAAAGGCATGATCAAAAATAACTTTATCAAATCCACGAGCCCTGGCAGATACCAACTGTCCAGGACACCCCACTGTGTCCATGAGGGGGGGAGCTGGACCCTCCTCACTCCTAAAATAAAACTGAGCAAAGCCTGACCTGGGCATTCCCAGATGTGCAGAATCCCACGAGCTGAGGGATCGGTCCCGCCCTGGTGTGGCTGTGCCTTGGACCTGTGCTGGCCCCTCTCTCCCTCCTTGTGCAGCCGATGGAGTCAAAACCAGGACAGTCTGGCTCTGCACCTTCATCTGCTTTCCCCCAGCTGTTTGTAGGGCTGTTTTCTGAGGCAGCCAGGGAATGAAACAAACCCAGCTCAAATTCCAGGCCCCCGCCATGCTGAGGGCACGGCTGGAGCGGTGTCCGGAGAGGTTTATGGAGAGCAGGGAAAGGTTCTTCCCCCAGAGGGTGCTGGGCACTGCCCAGGCTCCCCTGGGAATGGAGCTGCTGGGGCCAGTCCATGGGAAGCACCAGGGGCTTTAGGGGATGGAGAATCTCTAAGTAAAGGCTGAGAGAGTGGGGGTGCCATGGTGCTGCCACTGCCGAGTGTTCCCACAGGCAGGAATTTGACTCGGTGTCCCCTCTGGCTGCCCCAGCGCTGGGAACTCCGCTGCTCCTCCAAAAAGGGAGGGGAGGTCTCCATCCCTCCTTCCACAGCTCGGCATTGGCACCTTGTGCCCTTCCGCGCCATCCCCGAGGGCAGGGACCACGCCAGGGGTGACGTGGGAAGCACAGGGGGTGTCAAAGGAGGGGAAAAAGACACGAATAGAAAAGGGAGCTTTTCCTGGCATAAAGGCAGCGAGGAAGCTGCATCCTGGAGGATCTGTGGGCAGAACCCGACTGGAACTGGGGCTGGGCAGCACAGCCGCGTGCGGGGGGTCCGGGCTCCCGGAGCGCCCGAGCGGCGGCGGATCCACGCGGCGGGGCCGGGCCGCCATGTGCCGCCGGCGGCGAACCCGGGGATCCCCGGGCCTGGGGGTGCCCATGTCCCCTTCTTGGGATCCTCGGGGGTGTCCCCGGCCCTGTCCCCGTCGCCGGTGCCCCCGTCTGGCCCCCGGGGGGGGCGCGGTCCCTTTAAGCGCGGCCGCGCCCCCGCCGCCGCCG
>VYZT01014132.1:4977-15467 GCA_013400735.1 Pomatostomus ruficeps | reverse complement strand
TCCCCGTCCCTGTCCCCATCCCCGTCCCCGCTCCGGGGCGACTCCACATCCCCATCCCCGCCCGGCCTCGCTCCGGGGCGACTCCACATCCCCATCCCCGCCCGGCCGGCACCGCTTCGGGGCGAGCCCCGGCCCCATCCCCGGCCGGCAGCGCCCCAGGGCGAACCCCCGTCCCCGCCCGGCCCCGCTCCGGGCCGAGCCCCATCCCCATCCCCGGTGCTGCCGTTCCCGCGGCGGGGCCGCGCCTTGTCCCGGCTCGAGGTGGGGCTGAGAGGCTCCTCCGGTGAGCGGGGCTGGCCCGGCGGGGCTTTCACCGCTCAGGGACTGGACAAGCGGGAGCCTCAGCCCTGCTCCCCGCTGCTGGCAGGACCCCGGGTGCGGAGGCAGAAGCGCGGCTGAGCCCGTTCTCCTTTTCCCCGTGTTTGCCACAGAGCGATTCCCGAGGGAGCAGCGGGGCCTGTGACCGCACGGGGCGGCTCTACCTGTACCACTACAACGAGGAGCAGCCGTACATCCCGCTGAGCGAGATCCAGCGCATCGACACGGCCGCCATCCTGGACATCAAATGGTAACGCTGGCCCGGCCAGGCTCGGTGCCACGGCCGCGAGCTCTGCTCCTCCGGGCATCCTTTTTTGGCAGCAGTTATCAACCAAACTGCTCCTGACTTCTTGGAGAGAAATACTTTCCGGTTTGTTGCAATGAGCAAAGACTGCCGTGTTTCTGTTTCACACTTTCTGCTTGCTTTTGAGTGGCTGGTCATGACTTTGTACCTCATTTATTTCTATAATAACATATAGTAGATCTCCCCTGTACAGAATCGCCTCCTTGCAGGTGTGTGGGAACTTCAGGAGCCTTAGATTTTCTTAATGTGATATTTTTTTGGTCACATACCTTCTCCTTTTGCGTGTTGGAATGAAAGTTATAGCTTTGCTCTCTTCCTAAAATACAAGAAAGATGGACGTTGGAGACTTGTTTAACTTGATCTTTTAGGTGCCACATTCCTGTTGCAGAACATCCCATGGTTGGCATCGCAAACTCCACAGGCGCCGTGGAATTTTTCCACCTGACTGGAAGTGAGGTGGGTGGATGCAATGCCTGCTGTGCTGGAGCTGGTTTTAACCCGTGTTTGAGACATCTCTCCATTTACGAGCAGTGTGCACAGGCTGGCAGGAAAGCTGGGTGGTTTCCATGGCTTCCTCAGCATGCTTTGCTTTTTAAGCGCTTCTTTTGTCTTCTGATAATGTTTGTCACAAATTCCGTGAACTTGCTCGTGGCACCAGGGAGTTGGGCTGGGCTCTACCCACCTGCAGAGCGGGGGAGGAGAGGCAGGACGGGGGCAGAAGCAAACCCTGGAAACAAGTATGGACTAACTGGGAAACATCAGAAGATGCAAAGCTGGTAAAGGCAGGGAGGACTTTTGGAGTGGGGTTTCTTTAGGTGGTGAGAGAAGAGAGTGATCAGAGCCATTCTCACAGGGCAAAGAAGGCAGAGGCCAGTCTGTAAGGGAGTTCAGCAGTCAGGTCATCACTTCTCCTGCACTCCCTGAGAGGAAGCAGAGTTTAAGGGAGGTTTGGTGGAAGCAGCAGAAGGGTGGGATCCTGTGTGGGCACGTTTGCAGTGCTGCGGGACCCTCATTTGCCATCAGTCTCTGGAAAACCTGCTGTGCCCGCAGAGTGAACCCGTGCCTGCTGGCTTCCCAGTGTTAATGCATTCCTTTTGTTTCCAGTAGAAGAACAGCTGCATGCTGGAGCCACGCTTCAGGGTGGATCTCGGGGCACAGCGCCTGGCCTTGTCCTTGGACTGGTCCACTGGACGGGAGCAGTGGTGAGGATGGGAGATGGAGGCTGGGGCTGGAGGGCTGGGGCAGCTTTCAGGAGAAGCTGAGGACTTGGATGAAGGAGCCTTTAGGGGTTTTGGCTTTCCTGATCCCAGCCGTCTCCCTGGCCCTGCTCCAGAAGCTGCTGTTTCCAGAGCAAAGGTAACAGGAACACAAACACTGTGGCCACTGGAACAGGAGCAGAGACTAAACCGGCAACAAATGTGAGGTTGTGCTCTGGGGAATGGCAGCAGGTGAGGCAGGGATGTGTCTCCTGCTGCCTGTGGTTAAAGGAAAGACCTGAATGGGATGCAGATGGAGCCACTGGTTCCAGCTCTGCTCTTGGAACAGCTGAGATTTTAGTGTGAAGTTTTCCTTAAAAACTGCTAAAATAGCACATGTAGGAAGTTCACTTGTGGGGTAGTGAGAAACAGGAGAGAATTGGTTTGGGAGTGGCTCCTTCCACTCTCAAGTGCGCATAGATGAGATTTCAGAAATGGCATTGCTGATGAAATAATTGGAATTAGCTGTACCTGGAGAGAGGAGGGTAAACGTGTTCTGTGGGTGCAGGTGAGGAGTGGTGCTTTTGGTGTGAGGCTGGAAGCCAGGGGGATCAGGCAATCATTGCTTGATGCTGTAGGGCAAATTTGCTAATTAGAGCTGTTTCTGTGCATGCTGTTTAATGAGTAAGTAGAATTGCCAGTTAGACTTTCTTCTTCCATTCCTTCTTCTTGTCTCTGTCCTTCATGATAAATGATGGTTGCCATGATGAAAAGCCCCTTTAAAGCCTGTCGTTGTTGTCACCTGAGAGACCAGTAACTGCTGCTAGAGGCCAAAAGAACATGGTTCACGTCTCTGTAGAAAGGGGCTGGCTCTGTACCTCTGTGGGAATTTGGGAGATTCAGTGTGGTTGAATAATTTGATGCAGAATTGGAAAGAAGCCCCAGGCCACCAAAGCAGTGCCTGCAGTTGCAGGTAACCAAACAGATGGGACCTCGTTCATGTCGGGGAATGTCAGAAAATCTGGGCGCTGGGAATTGCAGAACATTTGCCAGTGCTCCAAGGTCATTGTGTCCAGAAACTGCAGCTGTACTGTGGCACAGGAGGAGAGCAGGGAAGGTCAGGATCAGCCAGTGCCTCGGGTTTCAGTGATAGCAGGGAAATAAAACATCTCTTTGTACTCCCAGAGAGGGAAGAGGCTCTGAAAGGGCATTGTCAGGCTGATGTAGAGAAAAAAAAAGCCCCTCTTCACATGGAATTTGTTTACTGATGTAATGTGAAGCATGTCAGAAGTCAAGTTTTGCATCTCTGAGAAAGACAAGAGCCAGGGGTGGTTCTCTGCCTGACCTGGGTGTGAGTGGGTGCTCCCTGGGAGAGCAGGGAGTGGTGGTCACTGGGGCAGGTGGTTTTAAGGTGGGATGGGCTGAAGCTGAAAAGAATTGTGTGAGTGTCATTCCTGCCACCACGCTGCCAGTGTCTGTCAGTGTTTATTGAATCAAAATGTTTGATTGTTGCAGTAATTCCTGCTGTTTTCTGTGTGCCCCGCTGTAGTGGATGTCCTTTGAGAGTGATCAGCAGTGATTCAGAGGGGAAGCTGAATCTTTTCTCCGTAGATGAATCTGCGCCCTCTGTGCATGTCCTGAACCAGTGGGAAGCTCACAAATTTGAGGCCTGGATTGCTGCTTTTAATTACTGGGACACTGATATCGTGTATTCAGGTGTGTGTGGGCTGGGAATCTCCTTTGGGGCTCTTGGGGAGGGGGCCCCTTGTTTAGGGATGTGTTCCTTGGGATTTTACTTCCCAGGGCTGGATGTGCTGCTTGCATCACCTCTTGGAAGAGTTGGGGCCTCTGCTTAGGGGTGAAAGGTTTCATGAGGGTGGGAAGGGCCTGGAGTTAATTAGGAGAAGCTGTACCCTGTAAACTGTACGTTGGGTGGCTTTTGGCAGAAAAGGTGATATTCTTTTCTCAGTGTGCAAAGAGCCAGAGAGCTGTTTGAGCCCAGTCTTTATGACTTTTAATTGTTTTCTCTTACCAAAGTGAGGGTATTGGTAACACACGTTTTCTGTGGTGATGGGTATTGCGAGCCTCACTGTGATTTTTGGTGTGTCCCTTAAATTCTGTGAGATCCCAGGGCTGGAAAGCGTCAGCTCTGTACCACGGACTGCCCTGAGCAGGAAGGGACCCACCAGGATCATCCGTCCAACCCCTGGTGCTGCCCAGACCCCCCAACAACCCACCCTGGGCACCCCTGGCAGCGCTGTCCAAACGCTCCTGGAGCTCTGGCAGCCTCGGGGCCGGGACCATTCCCTGGGGAGCCTGGGCAGTGCCCAGCACCCTCTGGGGGAAGAACCTTTCCCTGCTCTCCAGCCTGAGCCTGCCCTGGCCCAGCTCCAGCCGTTCCCTGGTCCTGTCCGTGTCCCAGAGCAGAGCTTGGAGCTGCCCTCGGGAGGAGCTGCAGACTCTGTGCTGCTCTGCCCCGCGCTCCGGGGCTGAGGGTCGCTGTTTTGTCCCCGGGCAGGAGGGGATGACAGCCTGCTCAAGGGCTGGGACACCAGGCGCAGTCCGGAGGCTCCAGTCTTCACCAGCAGGAGGTGAGTGAGCCCCGTGCACACCCCGGCCCTCCAGCAGTGGGTGGGAACACTCGCTGCTGCTGCTGCTGCTGCTGCTGTTGCTGCTGCTGCTGCTGCTGTTGCTGCTGCTGTTGTTGCTGCTGTTGCTGCTGCTGCTGCTGCTGCTGCTGCTGCTGTGCCCCTTCCCAGGCCACTGAATTCAGAGATGTGCAGTCCTGGTTCCGCCTCCCTTGGGAAATGGAGGCATTTATTAGTTTTTTCATCAGAACAACTTCAGGTTGAAACTTTCATCTCCATCTCCTTCAACACAACAAACCAAGTGCTGACTTCCACAGCACAGATGGGGGTGGTTTCTTTATAAAAAGGATCCTGATTTACACTTTCATTTTGGCAATTTTTATGTGTTAAATTTGGATATATTATTATGGAATGTTTTTTAGAAAATATTTAGTTCTCCACTGTTTAGTTACTTGAAGTGATCTCTTTTCTTTTTATATCTTAAAATATTATTAAAACAATATACACAGCTCTCCAGTGGAATTCTGTATGTAAACTTAAATTACACTGGGGACTATTGCTATGGAAAATTAATGTTGGGAGTAAAGTCTCCTGGGAATGGAGTTGTTCTGCTGGAATTCTTAGGGCCTTTGAGCAGCAGTTTATGGGATAAATATTATTAGAAAATACTTGTGCTGCGAGATGGTGTGAGTAGAAGTTTTGTCCCTGGGAAGGCTGTTGGGCTGTGTAGCTGGAACTCTGCCTGGGTGGGTCACTGGACTGAAATCTGAGCTTACCTTACTCTCCTTTTCTGAGACACCTTGATGCAATAATGTGGACTCAGAATTCAAGGCAGAAGCCCTTCTGGAATTGCTGTCTCTTCCCTCTGCAGACATTCCATGGGTGTGTGCAGCATTCAGTGCAGCCCCCACCGGGAGAATCTCCTGGCCACAGGCAGGTGAGTCCCTTCCAGCTGCTCTCCCCTGGTGTCACCCAGCTGCTGTGTTACCTGAACGTGCTGCTGCCTCTTCAGCCATTCCGTGGGGTGCAGAGCACGTGCTCCTCCTGCCTCTCTCTGTGCCTGACTGGGCTCTGCTGCTTCTCTGCCTTGTGTGCTGTGTCCCCAGCTACGACGAGCACGTGCTGCTGTGGGACACCAGGAACATGAAGCAGCCTCTGGCTGACACCCACGTGGAAGGTGGGGTTTGGAGGCTGAAGTGGCACCCCACGTGTGATTTCGTGCTCCTGGCAGCCTGCATGCAGAGCGGCTTCAAGATCCTCGACTGCCGCGGGAGCCTGGGTGAGTGTCCAGGGGACAGAGGAGCTCCGGGGCTGCTCTGCTGCTCTCCTCTGCTGCCTCCAGGGGAATGGGGAGCTCCAGCTCTGCCCTGGCTGTGGGATTGAGATGCTGTTGATGATGTTCTGTTCCAATCTGGGGTAACTCCTCCAGCTTTTCCGCATCTCTGCATCGGTTGTGCCAAGGCCCTGCTGCTATTCGTGTGTAAATCTCCCTTAACTCCTTTCCATGGGAGGAAAGCCTTTGGGTTCGGTGTGGGGGCACAACTACGCTGGGGTTGTGTTCGTTGTGATGGTTCAGAGGGGTTCTTTGGACTGTCAGGTGGTGCTTTCCTGTTAGCAGGAGTTACTGACCTGCTGGGCGATGGGTTATTGCCTCAGGATTAGGAAGTGCTTTGCAGCCTGGTAAATCCAGAATAACGTGAATAAGCCCTGCATGTGAATCACGAGGTACTTCCACGGTGGAGAAGCTGTTTGCATTCACATTACAAACTCAGTCTGACAGAGGATGGTCGGTTTCCTGGGTTCTCCAGACCCTGGGCAGATCCACAGTAGGAAATGAGGATGGCATTTCTCCTGTGGAGGGAAGGAAGGAATGTCCTGTTCACTGTCAGAGTCAGATGCTGAAAGCTGGCAGGAAGAACATCTGCAGAGCATTAATAACCAGGACCTGGCCATCCCCCAGGTGTGTTCATGGCTCAGTGAAGGGTGTGGTGTGATCAGTCTTGTCTCTCTGGAGCCTTTGGAGGTGCTTTGAATAATGATGCTCTTAAAGCTCATGCATGTTAAACCCTCTGCTTGTTGGCTGCTGACCCAGGGAGAGTCAAGGCCATTGGGAGGTGGCTGAAAAAGGGGCAGGACCTCATTCCCCCGGGAATGCTCCACTGTGCTGAAGAACGCGATAACCAGAGAACCCTTCTCGTGGGACACAGCCAGTGCTGGGATGGCTGCTGAGCACTGTGCCACAAGCCACAGCTCGATTTCTAAGTCATTGCATTTATCTTTTTTTTTTTTTTAAAGCTGAAAACACAGAGGAATGTATCATCCTGTCGTCCTATGTCCTGCACAATTCCTTGGCCTATGGGGCTGACTGGTCAAGGCTGTGTCCCAGGGATCCCTTGCCCGCAACCCAGGACCTTGCTGCGTGCCAGCCTTCGGAGGAGCTTGTGGGAGCACCAGGGGAAGGAGACGAGAGGCTGACTTTGCAGGTCCAGAACCTGAAGATCATTTATGAGTCTCCTACAGCTACTTTTGATGTAATCCTGGATGAGGAGAGTGAAAGCCCTGCTGTGGCACTCGCAGCAGGGGCAGGCCCAAAGCTGGCCGGGGATCCTGGACTGGTCAGGGGCTCTGGTTCAAAGGGAAGTTTAGATTTGGCTGCCCAAGGGGCAGAGCCGGGGTCAGCCAGCGGATCTGACTCTGGAGCCAGGAAACCCAATGGAATGGGGCTGGACAGAGGCGGTGACCCAGCCAGCTCTCCAGAGAGCCCCCGAGAAACCAGCATTGTAGCCACTTGTTCCTTCTATGACAACATCCTCCACGTCTGGAAGTGGGAGATGAGCCTGGTGACCCCTCCAGATGTGCCAAGTCCCAGATCCCCATCCGAAAGAACAGCTGAAAGTTTGCACTGACCGCTCTCGAGGGAAGAAAACTGAACGGAGAGTGACAGCTGAACTGGATGCCCTCACTTCTCCTGGGCTTTCCCAGTCTGACTGCTGAGCCTGGGAGTCCTTCAGGGCCACCACTGATGGAATTCCTGGTGTTTTATTTTCAGCATGGAGGGAAGCCTTTGCCTAGAGGCCTGTGGTCATGCCCAGACAGGTTTATTTAGTTTTTCCCGTAATGTCCCAGTTCCAAGCGGAACAGCCCTCCTCTCACAGGCTGCTGCCTTGTACCTCAGATTTGAATCCTTTTCAAGGCTGCTTTGCATTTCCCAATGGATCTGCCAAGCCCGTTCTCCTGCCCTCACAAGGCAGACGTGGCTGTGCTGCTGGGCAGCCCCAGGACGTGATCAGGAGGTTCCCTGAGCGTCTCCGGAGAGCCCTGAGCAGAGGCCTGACTGTGTGACGTGTGTGTCCCTGGAGAAGGGCTCAGGCAGGCCAGACGCAGCACAGGCTGCTCGCAGTGATGTTTAACGGGAAGTTCTGGTTCAGAAGGAGGTGCAGAGTGCCCGGAGTGATGGGAAGTGCTGGGGGAGCTTCCTTGTGAGGATCCTGGTGCCCCTCCAGCATTTCCCATCAGATTGATCTCCTGACTGCAGACTCCCTCATCAGTCCCAGCTGAGCACACCCTGCTTCACATAAATCCTGTAGTGACCCCACCACCTTTTAGTGCCACTCAACCACCCCCCAGGCCCTCCCAGTATCCAGCTCATGTTTTCTGCTCTCCACAGAGCCACATTTAGGTCCAAAGTCAAGCTCAGTTTTTAAAAGGTGAACAGCTTTAAGATCAAAACCTCCAAAACGTGTTAAGTGGTGTTTCCTGACATCTTTTTAAGTTCAGAGTAAGTACAGAAACCAAAATCTTAACAGCATTGCCCTAACTACCTCCAGGAATGGCTGCAGGATTTCTCATGGTTGCTCCATTAGCTGTCGTTTTTTCACTGTGAAATATCAGCAGAACACCCTTTCTGGAACATTTTCTCTATTCCTAGAAACAAAAAACCAGCTTCAACTAGATGAGTAACTTTCAGCTTGCATGGTCTGTCTTTGAGGGTCCTAAAGAATGACTTGGCTGGAGGGAAAGAAACACCAGCAACAGGTCTCTGTGTAACAGTGCTGCAGCTAAGCGAGGCCCAGCAGATGAGAACTTTGCTGCTTTGAAACCCCCTCTCAAGGGTGAATGTGTATTTTAGCAAACATTCTTGAGCACTGTTACATGAAGATTCGTATTAGTCATGAAAACAAGAGCTTTTGCTAAAGAAAAAACATGCTATTTTTGGATGTTTCTAAAATAAAACCAATATAAGCAATTGATCTTTTTTTGGGTCGTTTTGAGTTTTAAAAATCTAATGACTTGGCAGTTTGTCCTCATGAGGACTTTCTGCCCTGGCCTGGGACGGCTCAGGCTCCGAGGGGTCAGTGTTCTTTGGGAGGCAGAGGGGACAATCCAGTTTCCTGGGAACACCGAGGGTGTGTCCCTGTGTCTGTTTGCAAGGTTGTAATGCCTTTTACTGCCCTGTGAGAGCGACAGCAAACAGCCCGAGGGCAGCGGAGCCGGAGCGGTGTCACCGGCTGGCACCTGCCCGGTTTAGGCTTCGGGCCAGCCCTGGCTCTGCTCAGAGGAATGAGGAGACCCGGGTATTTTCTGCCTTCAGGGCGGTGCCAGGCAAGCGATGTGGGCAAGACCAAGCTGGAATTGGCATCAAAGGGCCCAGGATCTCCTGCTCTCAGCTGTGCGTTCCCCATCCTC
The DNA here is from genome assembly GCA_013400735.1 of Pomatostomus ruficeps. Lineage (NCBI taxonomy): Eukaryota > Metazoa > Chordata > Aves > Passeriformes > Timaliidae > Pomatostomus > Pomatostomus ruficeps. The sequence goes on along the minus strand of VYZT01014132.1, from coordinate 6,375 downwards.
TGCCCCCCTCAGCCACCTGCGGTGTCCGGGCTGGGCAGAAACCTCAGAAGGGAAGGGCTGAAGGGGCTCCTCTGCCAACAGCAGCAGCACCCGAGGCTGAGGCAGGAAACAGCCACTGGGGTAGAACTTGTGATCAGCCACTGGTGTTTAACTTGATCAGCTCCACAGGAGTGAAAAATGCAGAGTTCAGTCAGGAAAGCTGTGCCCTCCCTCTCCCCACTGTGGCAGATCCCCGATCACAACTCATCCTTCTGTGATTTGGGGCTGCAGCCCCTCCACCCCATCGCAGCCCTGCCCAGCCCCGAAAACGTGGGGGTTTTAATCAGCACCTTAAGGACTCCTCTGTCAGCCCTCATCACACACCATCCACTAAACACGCTTCCTTCCTCCCAAAGTGAGCCTTTTCAGTCTTAATTTAATTCTCAAAGTTTAATCCTTAAACTTTACAGTACTTTGTGTTTAGAAACGTCATGGAGCCCTCACCCGCAGAACCCCCAGGGAGGGCGGTGCTCTCCAGGCACAGCTGTCTCACAGAGGAATCACCAGCCACGGATGGGAAATCAAACCGCCCATTTCCCCCAGGATTTAAATCAGGTATTACAAAAGAACAAAGCAGAAGGATTTGCTTTAATGTTCAGTGTCAGAGCTGTCCCGCGCTGGCCGCTGCTCGCTCCTACCGCACGTAGTTCTTGGGGAAGAGCTGGAAGAGCTTGCCCTCCTGCGTGGGCTCGAAGCCGTACTTCTCCAGGTTGTCGGGGTCGAACGTGCCGTCCTTCACGTCCTTCTCGATGCGCGGAGCCACCAGCTCGTCGAAGAGCAGCTTGGCCGTCACGGGCGGCTCGGAGCCCTCGGCGGCGCGGTACGACACGTAGGGCCGCAGCTTGAAGCCCGTCAGGTCGGGCACGACGAACTCGGGCACCATCTCCTTGATGAGGAGGAACTTCTTGCTGCTGGTGAGCACGCCCAGCTTCTTGGCGCCGCGGCCCCGGTTGTAGGTCCGGGGGCCGCGCTTGCTGGTGAACGGCGACACGCGGTCCGCGCCGCGCACCAGCCCGCGGACCAGCTGGGTCAGCAGCCCCATGCCGGGCACCGAGGGCTCAGCGGGGCCGGAGCCGGGCCCTGGGGGCACCGGGGGCTCAGCGAGCCGCGCCGGTCCTTGAGGGCAGCGGGGAGCTCAGAGACCGGGCCAGCCCCGCGGGCACCGGAAAATCAGCGAAGCCGGAGCGAGTCCCGGAGAGCACTGGGGTGAGGTCAGCGGACGCAGAGCCGGTCCCGGAGGGCACCGAGGGCTCCCCGAACCGCGCCGGGACCGGGTCTCCCTCACGGCCCCGCGGCGCTCCTGCCGCCGCACACCCCAACAGCGCCCGCTCCCATTGGCCGCGCCGCGCCAGCCAATCC
>VYZT01014125.1:14562-33880 GCA_013400735.1 Pomatostomus ruficeps | reverse complement strand
CAACACAAACCATTCTGTGATTAGAAGCACTCAGTTTTGTGCCAAGATTTGAATTTTCTGAAGGAATGTTATGATTTATTTTCATTTGTGCTCTTGTTACTGGCTTTTAATTCTGACTGTGGGCCACCAGCTCAGTTTGCTTTAAAATTCTCTTCAGTCATGTTGGAAAGCTTCAGCAGTTCCTTAGCAACTTTGTGGTAATGAAAATCTTTTGGTACCTAAAAAGGTACATGTTGGGGAATTTTATTGCTTTAAAAAAAGTTCAAGCAGACAAACTAAATCATAGCCCATTGACAGTGAAAGAAATACCCAATTGAAATAATACTGTTGAAAAACTGTATTATACAGCTGATTTTCAAAGATTAACAATTATATGGTAATTTTATCACTTTTATTTACCAATTGCCTTTTAGTTACATTGAAAACATTTCTTATTGTACTAGTAGTACACTTAGACAAATTGGGTATGTTAATTTGCCTATTCTGTAATGTTCCTTTCCCATCCAGGGCTTTCATAACCTTCATAAGCATTAAACTACAGGACACTGCTGCCAGTTTAGAATTGCTTCTGCATTCTCTGCCCATGAGGCTTGTTTATGAGTTCAGTCCAGAAGTGTGTTTTACTCACTTTTTAGGCTTTAGGATGAAAAACTGGTTTTGAGAATTTTTTTCTTGCTCTTCGCTAACTGCTAATCAGCATTTATCTCTCTGCCTGTAGAAATGCTCATGGTCATTTGCTTGCCAGAGAGGCTCATACTGGATATGACAGGATCTTCATAATCTTTCCTGTAGCCAGTTTATCTATAGTGGATTGTTAAGTATTATTTAACCTGTAGTGCTGTTTAATTGTCCACATGTTCTGAATCATGTATGTTTTCTGAATATAACATTTTATTCTATTCAATGAAAGCTATGTGTTCTGAAAGCAGCAAATCTTACCAAGAAAATGGAGAGCAAGAACCTGAACAAAATAATTAGATCTTCGTAACAGGTTAAATTTGATTTGTAAAGTAATTGGCTGTTTCGTAACTGTCTAAATGCCTGGTGGTTACAAAAACCTCAGTGCTGTTGATTTTGTGTCCAAGCAGTATTTCTGTAGTGTAGTTCTTGCATGTTTATTGCTGTGTTTACTCATTGTTGCTCTTCCTTTCTGTGAGTCTGTGCTTAAAGCGCTTTCTTAGGGACAGACAGGTGACAAATCATGGGTGAGAAACAGTGGTTTGTGTGGCGTTACGGCATTCTGCTGGCACTGTGGTGAGAAGTAAGTTGTGCCACATCAGTGAATTCTAAGAGCCATGTAATACTCGTCATCTGTAGTGTCTGTGATGATTTGTTATGACCCTTCTGGAGTCAGGTAATTTACATGAAAATTCCAGTTTTCTGCTTTAAATAACAACAAACTCCCAGTCTTAATGAGTGTAGAAACAGACAGGTGGTGTGATCAATTTATCAGACAAGACCAACTCAAAAAAATCCTCTTCCCGTTCTCTGTTACTGACTGACCATTTAATCCCCTTTTTTCTGTCATCCTTTAAAAATACTGGACTCTGCTCCAGAAGTTGGAAATATTAGGTGAGAAATTCTAGGTGAATACGTATTTTCTGAAATTCTGTTCCCACTTCATTGTCCCTGTTTCACAATACTTCCTCTTATTTTGTTTCTTCAAATTAGGTCCTTGCCAACCTTTTTTTGTGTGTCAGTTTCTCGTTTTCTTTGGCTCTGTCCTTACTTCTTCAGGTTGGAGCCCTACAACATGCCTATTATTGACATTTGGTCTGCTTTCCTTCTCGAAGTTGTAGTCCTTCATTTTGAGTCTGATAGCCTGGTTCTTGTACAGTTAAGGTGATTAGCCTGGGTTTATTTGCCAAAGAACATTTATTTGATTTCTCATTGAAAAGTGTAAAATAAATACATCTCTGTAGTTGGGAGAAGTATTTTTTGACTACTCATATAGAAACTTGTCCTGTTTCTCAGACTTCTTAAATTTCTTCTCAGCTTAGGTTTAATTTGTAGTAATGTTTATGGGCAGCAAAAAGTGAATGTAAGGAACTGTGGTGAAAATATGCCAGGAAGAGACAAGAAGTATGTAAAAACACAATGGGCTGTAAGTGACAAGAGAAATGGTGGATTCTGTGGGTGTTAATTTTGCCTGTGTGAACCTTGATTTGGTTGGAGATTGTGCTTGAGATTTATATCAGCTGTAAGAGCTGCCTTGACATCTAGTGTACTGGGTTTTTTTCAAGAGAGTGACTTTCACGCAGATTTTTTACCACAGCTGTGTTAGACTGGTGATGATCTTATGTTACTGTGTAAAATACTGCGCTCTACTACTTTGTATGGAAAACAGTCTGCTGGACAGGACAGTGGGCTTGAGTTGGAAGATCCAATGCTTTACATTGGAAGAAAATGACTGTGGGCATCACAGACAGACCAGATATAGGTGTATATGTATAGGTGCTGCTCATCTTCAGTTGAAGGGTCACATCCTCTTATGGCAGGCGAAACAGCTGCTTTCTGGTGTGGATCTGCCCTGGGACAGCTGTGGGTGGCCGCTGAGAAGCGCTGTGGGTGTGGGTGTACAGAGCTGGTTCAGCAGGCACGGCAGCTTATCTCTTCTACAGCCAGCACTGAGTGAGTGATGGAAGGGGGAGGTGCATAAATTCCTCTGTGTCTGTTAGTCCCGAGTGCCGTGCTAATCTCTTCAAAAAGCCTAAATGAAACAAAACGAACACAAGAACTGAGGATTTACAGGGGTTGTTGAAAGCTTTCTCATATCTTTGTTGCCCTGACTTATCTGCCAAAGGGTTCATGGAGCAGACCTGCAGCATTTTCTTACATTATTACTGTTGGTTTTGTTTAGTACCTGTGTTTCTTTCTTTTCCTTTTTTTCCAGCTTGCACCTGTTTGGTTTTTTTTTTGAACATAACCTTGAGGTTAAATAAGTGCCAGAGATATCAGTGAGAAGTTACAGCACTAAACAGCATATTTTCAAAAGTGTTTAGTGTTGCAGTGACAAGGTAGCTTGCACATTTCTAATCTGCTGCTAAGAAATTGTGAAAAGAAGCTAAAGGTCTACAGTGACTAAAAACATGGCTTTGTTTTTGTGCTAGGAATGGAGAAATACTTCTCCTCTGCCCCAGTAAATGCTTTTCAGTTAGTATATCACAGATTCTGGCACCGTTCTCCTATCATTCTTTTTTCTCTTAACCATTTTATACCAGAAGTAAAAATACTTTTATATTCCTTTCATAATTGGCAAAATTTGCCCTAAAGTATGTACCACTTTGTGAGTAACAAACACTGTGCCTTGACACAAATGCCATGCAAAAACATGTCACCACTCTCAAAAGGTTAATTGACATTTGAGGATGTTGTATGTCTTCTAAGTAAACAAACACAACCATTGCCAGATACATGCTGCTTTTTTCTTTCAAGAAAATGGACCATTTTGATGCCTTAAACAGCATGCTGTTTATTAATTCAAACTTATTCTCATACAACTATGTTTAAAACAGAAAACAGACACGAACTGTACAGGAAAACAAAGTAATTTTTAAGGTAAAGCAGTATAAAACAAGAGTTACAGCTGCCCTTCAACAATAAACATAGCCCAGTGTGCTGCCACATATATTGTATTTTTTCTGGGCTTTCTACAGTATTCTGGGATAGATGTGTATTAAAAGTGAAACAGAACACACAAATTTGAGTTTATTTTTAGCGGTTGTTCTTGCTACACAGAGTACACAGTATTTAACAGCTTCAGAAAAGTCTTAAAAGTCAGACTTCCTTGGATATTGTTTTTGTCTCTAGTGGCATTGTTTTATGATCCTGGGTAACATAATATCCTAAGTCTTGATTTCCATACTACAGTAATAAATTGTTTAAGTAGCTGATGGAAAGTCCTTTGTAAATTGAGGAGCAGAGGGTTTGAACCATAGCGACTGCAGTATGAAGAGCCATCACATTCCAGACCTCACTGTCTCTGTCTTTGTCCTTAATGTTTAGGTGTTTTATCAATAGATGACACTGTTCCCAGTTGCCTGCCTTCGGCTGCTTCCACTGCTCTAACCCATAACTTAGGATCTGAGTCCTTTTCTGTTGACCATTATCAGTTTTCTTAACTATTCTTTTTTTTCTGATGAAAAACCTGAAGTTTTTTAGTCGTGGTTTGTTTTGTTGTTGTTGTTTTTTTGGTTGTTTTTTTTTTGTTTTTTTTTTTTTTTTTTTAAGGTACTCTCTTTATGCTCCTGAAAGAACCAGAGTTAATTTCTTAATTTCATTGTGGAGAGAAAAATATTTTCTAGTTGTATCCTTCTCATGTAATTTCCTGGAAAATACTGACTAGCACAGAGACTTAGCAGCGTTGTTCAATGGTGTGATTGACATGTAGACAGAATCCACTCTAGATGGTTCTGTGCTTTTGGGTGGGATGGACTATGCAGTATTATTTTCACTAACCAAGGTGTAATCAAGTTAGGGAAAATCAAAGCAGAATTGTGATTAAAAATTCATTTACTTTTATAATTTATATAACTTTTCTTTAAAGCATCTTTTAATTCATAGGCTGTAGGCATACTGTTATTAAAGCTATGCTAAAAATGAGGTGGACCAGACTTGGAACATCTTCACTGGGTCCCTTTGTGTGGTCTGCATGCTCTCATGGATTTGATTAAATGTAAACTTCCTTATTTTTATGAGAATTTGAAGTTCGATTGGTGCATTGATTGCAGAGCAGCTGACAAACTGCAGGCTGACCTGCTGTCCTGTTACTAGAGTTGTACACAAAGTCAGTCTGAGACTGTGTGTTTCCCTTAACTGTGGCCTTGGCTAAACTCCCTAACCGTCTTGTACTGGCCTTGGTGGTTAAGATATATCATGACACATAATTTTCATATTGGTATGTTTAGTTGTGTTGTGGCGAGTGTTTGTTACACAGTTCTGCTGTTGATCTGGTGTACAGATAAATGCAGTATAATACACATTAGTATGTAAGCGTAAATCGTATAGCTGCAAGAAATTTTGGAAGTTCTGTCTTTGAGCTGTTCCCGTGGAAGAAGTTTTTTGCCACCCTTTCCTATCTTTCATCTAGCGATTACTGTCACTGTAGGATGCAGGGCATGTATTGCTGTTCACAATACAAGGCCTTTGTCGTGGCTTTATTCTGTTAATGATTTTAGCTGAATTTAGCTGTTAGATTGGTGAGAGATTAATCAAGATGTGGCACACTTTCACTTTTACCAAGTCAGCCACAATATTTACTAAAACAGGGGAGACACTAGATTAAAAAAAAAATTGTGTGTAAATTATCTTGGCAGATGGTATCATTTCAACTCCTTTTTATTCACTAAGGCCAGGAGGATTATTTTGTGGGAGCCTTGTAATTCTGTTGTTGTGTACTTCATTTGTGCATGAGGTGTACCTTAATAATGTTTGAATAGAACTTTAAATTAATGATTAAAATGGAGTTTGAAATGTATTATTTTATAGCTTTCTATTAAAAATTCTATTGCTCACATGCGTACCTGGGTTTTGTCTTTTCAGCACTGATGATTCAAAATGCAGAATTATTTTTGTTGTTAAGATCTGCATATGGTAGAACACATATGAGTAGATCTATGGATTAAGAAAACAGCATTTTTACCTGGTTTACTTTTTATTGGGTTTTTTTTCCCTAAAAGAAAAAGAAATATGAAATTAAATTGAATCTGCAACTTCGCTGATAAACTTTGACAGGAAGAGGAAACTGCCATATTCTGGATCTGTAGCTGTGTTCTGTGGATTGCTTCCATCAGATTTGAGACATAGGAAGTTGCTCTATTTGAGTGGTCATAGGCAATTTGAATGGTAATTTTGATAAGAGAGAAGCAAATCTGTGTTGGAGTCCAGGATAATTTGAGGGAAATGCATTGTATACAAATGCTTAACATTTGTAGAGCGTGACACTGTGTTCACTGGCACAGACCACTGGCAGTTTTGAAAGTTAACCTCAGTGCTTCTGTACCTTCTGATTGTCATCTAAATTTGTATTTTATAGCTTGAGACAATTGGATGGCAGCTTAATCTTCAAATGGCCGAGTCCATGCAAGCAAAGCAGAAGTCTCCTCAAGCTGTGCTAGAGCTGGGAGTGAGCAATGAAGATTCAAAGGTAAGAAATACATGTCAGCAGAGCTGGAATGAGTTGTGGTGATGGCCTTGTGTTAAAGTTCTGTTAAAGGTGCTCTTGCTTGCTGTTATTCTTGATATTATTTTAATTTTTCTATTTCCTAAAGGTTATAGTAAACACTTGGAATTGTGAAATACTGATATAATAGCATAAATACCCAGTAAACTGAGAGCTGTGTTACCAGCTCTTTGGGCTGTAACAGGAGAAATATGAAATATGGTTATTTTAGGTTGCTAAAGCATTTTTGTAGATGGTTTGTTTTTATCACATAGCATATGATTGTAGTTCTTACGCTTTTAATACATAGTAGGTTGCAGCCTTCTACCATGTGTGTAGTTATGTAAGACATTGCTCATCATTTGCAATGTTTCTGTGCTATTGATGTATTTATATGAATGGTGACAGTATGTGAGACCACAGAAACACAGTGTTTGGAGGTTTTAAGGTAGTCTTAGGTTCAAGGATTTTAGTGACTTGGTGGCATATTAGTACTCAAACTCACTAACGAACATAATTTTTTATTCATAAAATCTATGTCTTTTGTTAGCCAGCATGTTTCAAATTAGACTCATGATTTTAACCTTATCTTACTAATGGAAGTTGGAGTCTTTAGATCCGTGGTGTCTGTCAGAATGTTTACCTGTGAAAAATTCAGTATAAGGAGTTTGAGGGGAGAAACCAGAACTCGATGCTGCTCTACCATTGCATTTAAATCACAGTAATTTTACTAATATGAGTGGAATTTCTGTTTTATGGTGAAATAAAAGAGAATACACAGCTTATGTTTGTGCTTCTCACTAAGACTTGCAGCAGTTGTATTTTTTTCAGCATTTCATTGCAATCTGTGTTTTTGAAATGCAGATACAGGAACCAGACAAAATGTTATGCCCAAGCTGCATTGGTGAGCACTGACTATAGATTCAGTTCTTATGGCAAAACTATTAAAAAAATATAGAGGGAAAAATACCACCTTCATGTAAGACAGAAAGTCCTGTTTCCAGTACAAACAGAATTCAGATAGTGGACTTTTTGATTGTTTCCTCTCTTACTTCTTTTTGTGGGAATGTTTACATACCAAGATCAGAATTACCTTGTGATAATCACAAGCCTAGAATAAACTAGTGATAGGCATTTAGGTAAAACAGTACAGTAAAGAAAACTGATGTTGTCACAGTGCAGACATTAACATTTCAAAATCTGGGTTGGTGTGAAGATCACTACAGGATTATATCCTAGTATATAAGATTGACTAATATCTGCTTATATACAAACAGAAGTGTGGGCAATTTTTCTGGTGTATCTTGCATCTTTAGGATCTCTTGGTGCATTAACTATTGTATCTGAAAATTGTAACTACCAGATACTTCTTTTTTCCTCTCCAAAATTATGTATATGTGGAACTGTGACATGAATTTAGAGTGTATATTCTTAGTGATTGTCTTATTTTTTCACTTTTTTTTTCATAATTCATGGATATAATGACTTGATTTTTTTTTTTTTAAGGAAAGACACAAAATGCTGTTACAGAGGAGCTTTTGTGGTCCGGCTCAGTAGGGGGCAGTGGTGCTCTTTGTCGTGCTGGTTCCTCGCTTTTTTTGAGATAACATTCAGAATCAATTCTGAAGTCAGTTGTTGTGGGAAGTGTTTAAGTGTTTACATTTCTAATCTGTATATGAGAAGTTTCCGTTGCTCATTTAAAAAAAATAAAGCCTATTAGTAAAAAACCTTACCTAGCAAGGTAGATGAAATGGACTATTATTTTCACTTCTGCTAACTAAAATTAATTATACTAATACATTAGTGTTTACTACAAATCACACTACTTAAAGAACATTTAAACAGGTCTTATTCACAAGCTGACATTTAAAATTAGTATTTAAATTATCTTTCCAGGAGAGGAAATCATAAAACCTGTGACTATATGGATGTTACTTGTGCGTTGAGAAATAAAAAGAAATCTGCTATATGCTGTATAAATATTTATAGAGTACATTTTGTCAGTTTCAGATGAAATGCAGAGTCCCGGAGGAATAAATCCATTGAATTTCAAAAGTAAAGTGTTCTTTGGTTCTTTTAGGTGGTTCAAGCTGCTAGTGACATTTGCATTTCCCAGGAAATATACTGCTTATGATTAGCAAGATTGTGATCAGAGCCAATGATTTTTGTTAAACTGTTTTTTCCTAGTTTTTCCTACGGATTTGCTGTTTGCTTATACTCAGCTGTGGAATTATGCTTGTGTTAGCGCCGGTGCGAGCGGGGGGGTGGATCAGGTGGGCTGTCAGACACAGCCTTCCAGCCCAAGTTGTCCCTTGATTTAGGCTGCTTTGGTTGCTGCTGATGTTTTGTATGAGAAAGAGAAAAAAGGAGCTTTCAATTAAAAATCCAATTAACAGCGTCTTATTACAGTGATTCTTTTTTTCCCCAAATGTTTAATTGCATTTCAAAATGTGAGGGAAACGAAATGTCTATGAACTAGACACATAAAACAAATTGATATGATAGGAAATATATGTGTGATCTGCAAGATCCCTTTGCTTCCATTATGACATTTTGAAGAGTTTACGTGACATTTGAGAACTGATGTGTAAGATATCAGCTACTTCTAAGGGGGTTTTTTAATACTAAATTTGGTTTCAGATTTTTGGACTGTTGATTGCAACATGCCAGTCTGGAGATTCTGTACAGAATATCATTATTTTTATGGCTATAGGGTCAATGGACTAGTAGGAGGAGCACAAATTAACAATTCTGATAATCTGTGTTGCTAATCAAGATTTTTGATTTGCAAGCAAAGATCGATCCCCAAAAGTGCTGTGTTTATTTAATATTTCTTTCCTCCAGTAATTTATTTGCTAACCATCCACATTGACACACAGTCTCAGATTCCTTCCCACTGTTAAAAGCTGTAATTCCTTAGGCCATCTAGTCCAGACTTTTCTAAACAACTGTGATAATTTTCTATAACCGTGTCAAGTGACAGTTGGTGATGGAAGAGATGGGGCAGATTGCTCGGATGCAGTAAGCCGTTTTTATTGATACAAAGCTGAGTATTTATACCTTTTCAGCAGTAACTAAAAATAGATCCTTATATAAGTAGTAATCACTATAACAACCATATATGTGTTTCTTAATAATATTGCAAAACTAAAAGCTAGCACTAACCAGCACAGATACACACTGAAAATGCCCTTCCCTGATGCTATTTTGTGGTAGGCTGCACTGCCTGCCATGGTTTGTGGCCTAGCAACATTACCACGTCCACTCCTGACATGAGTTTAGCAGTGTTCTCACTTCTGCTTTCTAGCTGTATCTCCACAAACCCTAGGAGGAGCCATATAATAAATAATACCAAAGTGTATAGAAAGATTGAAGGGCTTCAGAAGTATCACACAATTGGTGCTGAATATCTTCACAGAGGAATGTGAGAAGTAGGAGTATGTTCTTAAAGAGTTGTTGCTATTACTCATCATTAGGAAGATCCAGTAAGGCACATTACTATATAAGGTATTTGTTACTGTGTAGTTACCACTTATGCTTGAAAATCGTTAGGATAAATAAATTATTCTTGCCCAGTGTTTTCTCTTGATATTTAACCAATTTTCTTCTGTGAATCCATTCCAAAGATTTCATTAGATTTAGTTATCTAATTGCAATTTGTCCTGTGGAAGGCTTTGCTCTTTTCTTGGCTTTCCTTCTCCGTATTTAATCTGTGAATTTATTCTTAACCATGAAGAACTTCTTGGGGAGCTTTTTTCAGTATAAATACTACTTATTTCTTGTGAAAAATCAATATTTTGTTTCTTTTGTTCCTTCTTTATAGAAATATTTGAAGAATTTTTACAGGTTTTTATCTGCTAATGCAAGACAGAAAGTAACTGATAATTGTGCTGGTTTGTTGAACTCACCAGTGTACTACTTTCAGTGAAAGATAATATTAGAATTCTACTCCACTAATTTACTTTTATTTTCTTTTAAATAATTTCCCCTAACTTCTAGATGCTTTAACAGGGGGATGTAATACATAAGAGACCACGACAAATTATGAGGGATGGACGATCACTAACCCAGTGACTTCTAATCAGGGCAACTGCCAGATTCAGCACCTGGGTTGGGGCAGCTCTGGATGTATGTACAGACTGGAGAATGAGATGCTGGATAGCAGTGCTGTGAAAAGTCACCTGGGGGTTGATGGCAAGTTGAACATGAGCCAGCAGTGCCCTGGCAGCCAGGAGGGCCACCCGTATCCTGGGGTGCACCGAGCCCAGCATCGCCAGCTGGGCAAGGGAGGGGATAGTCCCGTTCCGCTCTGAACTGGGGCAGCCTCACCTTGAGTGCTGGGGCAGTTTTGGATGCCATGATAAAAAACAGATATGAAGTTACTAGAGAGTGTCCAAGGGAGGATCTAGAGGTGAAATGATATGAACTACAGCTGAGGTTGCTTGGTCTGTTCAGTCTGGAGAAGAGGAGGCTATGGAGACATCTTCTAGCAGTCCAGGGGCAAACACAGATCTCTTCTCTGTGCTGACCAGTGACAGGACCTGAGGGAACACCATGAAGCTGTCAGGGGAGGTTTATGTTGGATATTAGTAAAAGGTTGTTCACCCAGAGGGTGGTCGAGCACTGGAACAGGCTCCCCAGCGAAGTGCTCACAGCACCAAGCCTGACAGAGTTCAAGGAGCATTTGGACAATGCTTTCAGGCTCCTGGTGTCACTCTTGGGGCTCTGAAGGGCCGGGAGTTGGAGTTGGACTTCGATGATCCTTGTGGGTCACTTCCAGCTCAGGATATTCTGTGATTCTATGAAAATCAAACTGGGGTCTGATAACATCTGAAACTGAGCTGATAACACATATTCATCATTCTACAGAGTAAGGAGAAATCTAGAAACCTGAAATTACTATCTTTTGCTTGTTAAAATACTAGCATGTGTTTTGGGGTTTTTTCCTCCTGCTTCTTATAGACTTTCTAAGTATTTCTGGACTGTGAATAAAATTTAGGCCTTTTTGCTCTGTTTACTTCAAAAAGTATGCCACTCTGCTTTCTGAGTTTGCCATTGTGATTACTTTTCACATCTTTTACAAAAAAACCCAAAGCAAAGTAAATGAGAAACAAGTATTTTTTCCTATCAGAGCTACATCAATTACATAATTCACACTATAAATTCTCTGCAGCCTGCATGGCATGTGGGCAGGACCTGCACATTGATCAATATTTAAGGAAATATGGTGGTGCTTCCCCTTCCACCTCAGTTTAGCCCTTTTTTAAATTCTCTCTGGAAAGAATTTGTGTTTGTAGAGTGGCGTAACAGTGAGAGTTGGTGGATGCTAGTAATATGATCCCACTTCTGAGATGTAGGAGGTGGCAGAATTGAGCATGTACTCTTTTCATTTGCCATCTCAGTCCTTGACTTTGGGGATGATGCATTTATGTGGCTTTTTTTTTTTTTCCAAAATAGAGGAGTAATTTTTATCTGTAGAGCCTTCAAAAAAGAGGACACTTGAAAGAAACAGTCCTGAAAGAACTATGATGAGGTCCAAAGATGAAACAATTGTAAGTTGCTTCCCATGTTCATCAACTACCTCTTAACCACTTTCTTTTCTGATGAGGACATCACCCTTTTCCTTCTCAGAGCACAAATAAGCTTGTATGTACACCATTGAACTGAGTTTAGTTTTCTTACCAAGCTTATTTGTAAGTCTCTAACAATTGCAAAAAGAAAGGACAGGCCTTGGATGAGTGCAAAAATGTTTAAGGATGAGATTGAGAGAAAAGGGTTTTTTCAATCCTATTTAAAGGAGCTAATTGGAGATGTGGATAGCCTCAGGCAGCACAGACCTAGTTTAAGGTTTTTCTGTGCTTCTGAACAAGCAAGGTTGCTGCTTTTGGCAAGGTGTACATCATAAATTGAATTTTGTTCTGAGAATTAAACCCTAATAAATACTGCTGCTGTTAAGAAAGAAGAAAGTACCATAAGAGAAGGTTTCAGAATATGAGAAAGGTCCTCATATTTGTAAGAGTGGTAGTAAGAATGTCAATATAATCTTGAGTGTATGAAACAACTCAGAAAAATGAGCCTGAAATTTGTAACTTTATTCTAACTGTCACATTGCTATAGAAAGATGACAGAAATTTAATTGCTCCACTATGAGAGACAGAAATTCTGCACTTAAAATGAACAGCAAATCTTGCATTAGACTGTTTGGTTTTGATCTCTCATAGCTATTACTTCTGATTAAATCCATTTAATTAGAGGAAAAAATAAAGCTGCAGTCCAGAATTTTTAAAATGCTGAGAGGACTACCAGCATAGAAATGAAATGGGTGCCTGTATAACCTGTGTTCTGTAAGTTGTAAGTAGTTTGACATTTTATTTAGTAACCATTTACCAGGTGATGTGACTCCAGGAGTATGCACTCATCTCTGGCCTTTGTACTGCAGCATGTACTTAATTATCTGACTTCATTTGGGATTTTACATTATTTAATTATCCAGCATATAGTAAGGATCTCTTTGCAATATACTTACATTTCTTTCATCTGGCTTATGTACAATTTATGACAGACTACATCACATAAATTTACAAACCCTGTAACTGGTTACGCCTCTACACATGCTCTGTTCATGGCAAAATGTTCTTAGGACTTTCTCCCTGTCTCTTTGTGTCTTCGAAGTAAAGAAGATAGTCCCAGTTGACTGTTTATAGTTGGTTGCAGCCTTGGGCAACCTCAGCCTACAGTTAGAAATGAAACTCCTGTATTGTACAGAAGTAAATTTAATTGTCTGTAATGTGTAGCTCCACTGGTGTCAGTCCAAATAAAAACCAGAAAAGTAGCTCAAGTATTTAAGGCTAAACTTGGTGACCCATTTTATTGCCAGGCAGAGTTAAACTTCAGGGCCTTGAGGGAATATGAAAAACAGAAAGATCTGGTGAGCTTTTCTTATTTAATGCAGTTGTTAGTGATATCTTTTTTCTTAGAAAATTTATTTCCTGTTTGCCCCAAACTGGTTTTGTAGACTTGGTACTTCAGTCTTTTCAGATGAAGAAAACACATCCATGGGATTCTTGGCAAATTCTCAGACATTTATATACTTTCTTGCCTGTTATTCTCAGAAACTATGAAGTGTCTTAACAGATGAACTGTTGTTTTCGTTTGTGTGTGGCAATGGAAGATAACCCTAGTTTTTCAATACTTTTGCTCTGCTTTTGCAGTACTTCTGGACATTATTTTTCCCCTTTACTTTTGCTTAGGCAATTAGCTCTGTAGTACCTTCAGAAGTATGTTAGAAACCATAATCTCTCCCATGTCTGTTTCTTACTGATTCTGTGGTAGAAAGATAAGGTAGTCTTAAGAAATGGGTGAGTTTAGAGAGAGATGAATGTGAAAGTTGAACTTTCTCTAACAGCAAGTCTCAGGTTACCAGCATTGGCCTTGTCCTCTGCCACACTGATGTTTACTGCTGCCTTTGAGAATTGGAGGCAGAGGCAGAAGTGGACATGGTATAACAAAAAGCAGGAAGCACAGCTGGTGAAGGGTCTGGAGCAGAAGTCTGATGAGGAGTGGCTGAGGGATCTGAGGATGTTCAGCCTGGAGAAAAGGAAGCCATGGGAACACCTGATGTCTGTCTACAACTGCCTGAAGGAAGGTCATAGCCAGGTAAGGGTCAATCTCTTCTCCGAGGCAGCAAGTGATAGGATGAGAGGAAATAGTCTCAGTTTGCACTGGGGGAGGTTTAGACTGAATATTAGGAAAAATACTGTCACTGAAGGGGTAGTCAGGCATTGGAATAGGCTGCCTAGGGAAGTGGTGGAATGTGGCACATGGAGACATGGTTTAGTGGTGAACACAATGATGCTACTTTAAATGTTTGACTTGATGATTTCAGAGGTGTTTTCCAGCCTTAACAGTTATATAATTCTATTATATGTTTTTAAAATCTGTTTCACTGCCCTTTGTTGCTAGAAGATGTCTGTCTTAATAGATGGAACAGCTGAAAATAAATGACTTTTAACAAGTATGATTTTGCCTTCTTAAGTTTCTGAAGGGCAAAAAGGAAGTTGGGCCAGATGGATTAAAAATATCATGTTCATGATATTTTTAAAGTCTGGGAATATTTACCGAAGTTAGCTTTTGTTGTTCCTTCACTTCCTTGCATGACAAGTCTTGGATCTTGGGGTTTTTTTAAATTAATTTATAATTTGTTTCATGTTTTCCAGCAAATGTTTAAACTCCTTTACCAGCGAGTGTAGTCTGGCACATGGAGCTGCATTTGAGTTGTATGTTTGCCTAGAGGAATGTCAGCATGAGCTTGAAGTTGAACAGCTCAGTGCTGGAGTGGGGAACTTGAGGTGAGCCATATCCTGCTGCTGAATCTTGTGCTGACCTGTAAGAGAGGTAGCAGCGAGGTCCTGATCCTTGGAGAAGGCAGGAAGGGGAGCTGCCCTGGGAACAGCTGGCTGCTTTCCCTTTGTGGTCCTGACCAAAGCGATCATAGTTTCATCTTCTCTGCAGAGGTTGGTGAAGTAAGGTTCCAGTCAAAGTACCTGCAAAGGACTTGAATAACTTGGTCATATCCCTTAAATTTGTATGTGTGGATTTACCTTTCTTCCAGAAGAAGCACTGCTGTGTGATGGCAGAGGAATAGTTCAGGTTAATTTACAGAAGCTGTGACTGTACTCCTGTCAGTATGAAGTTAACCTAGGGTAAGATTCAGCTTCAAACTGAATGCTTGACAGTATTTTACTTGCAGACTTCCTTTGTAAACCTTTCAAGAGTAGGGCTAGCCACAGAAACAAAAAAATCACTTATCGAAACATTCTAACAGTGTCTCTTTTATAATACTAAATTGTATGAGGACATTGCATATGAAACTGCTTAATTTGGGTTAAGAAATTACAGATTCTATTAGTGTGTAAAATAAGTAAAAATACTGTGCCGCCCAAAGGAGAAAAACTGATCTCTGTCAGAGCATTTTCATCTTGCCAGGATCAGACCCCACAGCTTACTCTGGGACCACTTTGGGCTGTGCATCCTGTACCCAGTCATGTTTTCTCCTCTATACTCAATCTGTTGCACGTCTTGGGGAAAGATATGTGCTTATCTTCTCTTCCTGATAATATCAATACTCATATCAGAAGACACTGTGAAAACAGTCGAATGGGTGACAAGGACTAGCTGCCAAACTAATACAATACCATGCAGGTTACACCTTGCTTTTGTGTCATGTACCTTTAGGAAACATTTTGTTGAGCCAAGACCATTTCCAGGTACTCTATTGATTCATACCTTGCCAGCAGTTCTGTACTGCTTAGACTATTACAAACTAATTAGGTGTTTTCTGTGACAGGCATCTCACCAGGTCTGCTCAGAGTAGTATAGAAGGAGCCCACACTTCTTCATTTGCTTTCAGTTTACATTTGTGTTCACCATTGCAATTCTCTCCTGTGCTTTGCTTTTTCTTTGTCAGTTCTTTAAATTCATTGTTTTGTGAGTTTTGTTATAAAATTGTACTGTCAAGGAAAAGTAATCTTCTTGTGGTAATGAGTTTCAAACCAAGCATCTTTGGGGGTTAACAGCATGGTTTTGAATTTAAAAGAAGTCTGATTGCCCACTTTGCAGTACTGCCGGACTTGCTTTCCTGTTACTTTTGCTAATTTTTTTGTCAGTTTGCAACTAATTTAATTGCTAAATCTGGCTTTCTGGAGAAATAGTGTGTCTGTTCTTGAAAGAGTAGAAAGTTAGCATCTCGCGCATTGCTAACATCTGTCCTGCCTGAGGCAGTAGATACGTAGTACATGCTGTCAAACAGTATCAGTGCTGGGCATTCGACAGTGAACAGGTGTCTAACAGTGTTGGGACACCCTTTCCAGTCCCTCTTCAGGTGGAAGAAGGTGGGTCATCCCCTCAATCATATGCAGAAGGAGACAATTTTCACTCATCTCTTTTCCTGTTGTTTACCAGTGACAGGATTCCCATGGCTGAAGCTGTATGGCATCTCAACTTGTGCCACTTGGCTTTGTATGAATGTTTAACAAACTTTAAAAACTGGTATGACAAGTGACCTTTTTCAGTGGTTAAAATACAGGAAATATGACCTCTTTCACAGGAAAACCACAACACACAGCACAGCCTGTAGCTTCTGCAAAAACCTTGTTCAGTATGATTGTATAAAATCACTACTAGTGAAATAATACATATTTCTAGGAATGCACACTCAGTGGCAAGACAGTAATAGAAAGAGGTTTCAAGGGAGACAGGAGAAAACCTTTTTTCCTTATTGAGACAGATCCTGTTACTAAGAATACAATTTGAAGCCTTGGAGTAATGAAAGGATAATACAAAAGGCAAAAAAGAGCCAAAGCTACTGAAAATGCTTGTCTCTCTTTTTTAGTAATGCCTGATATGAGGCTTTTTGTATTACCTCTGGTGCATAGATGCAGGCAGCAGAGTTTTAAAAAGGCTGAAAATTCTAGATTATTTCTCTGTCCTCTTTTGCAATGTCAACAGAAACAAGAATTTAGGAGATGCCTATGCTTGGAAATAAGTAATGTTATGAGACTGGGAATTTGACAGCAAAACAAGTGGCCAATAGCTAGATTTCTAGGGAGCTCTGCTACTACTACTCCTCCTCTACTCTACTACTGGTGTACAGTTCTTTGATTAGGTACTTTAGCACTAAAGGGTGCACCTGTCTCCTTCATGAATTGGAGAAATATATTAAAGAGTCATAGATTCCTCGNAAATAATTTGTTTTCAAAACATTTCAACCCAACTTGAGAGACTGCTGGCTTTTTATAGTGATGTGGCCTTAGACATTGGAAAAATAAATTTAAAATGGCATTCTGTTCTTCCCACTGTTTTATGAAGCAGTTCAGTAATGTGCTTTCATCGNATATTAAAGAGTCATAGATTCCTCGAGGCTGGAAAAGACCTTCAAGATCATCAAATCCAACCAGTGACTTAGCATTGCTAAACCATATCCCTAATGCCACATCCACATGCTGTTTGAACACTTTGAGGATGGTGATTCCTCCACTTCCATAGGCAGCCCATTCCAATGCCTGACCACGTCAGTGAAGAAGCTTTTCCTGGTATCTTTAGGAGAGTCACAGGCTTGAGCCTTCTGGGGGACTGACACTGTACCTTAACGGGGCTGCCCACTGGTGATTTAGATGTGCCATTACACCTAGTAGTTGTGGAAGGTTTGCAGCCTGGAACTGATATAGGATTCAGTAACTGCACAGAGGAGTTCAAATTCATGTCATCTTCACTCCTGTATTCTGAATCCTAAATTCCTAAATAAAGGAATTTCAAAATCTAACCGTACACACGTGGAAACAAATACATCTTTTGTTCAGGAACAAGTGCATTTTCAGCCAATCACTGCATGAAAATACCTGAACTTACTACTAGAAAGTAAGTGCCTTTTATTAGAAGATCTTAAGAATAATCAGGAGGAGGAGGAGGTTTGTTTGAAGATGCTGTTAGAGGCAGGAAGAAAGCTTTCTGTAAATTCAGGAAAGTCCTTTGGACAACAGAGAAACAATTCCTGAGTTGTTTTTTTCTTTTGTTGTCATTGTAGGTCACTTTGCCTCTTCACATTCCTGTTCCTTCTTCCTTTTTGTCATCTCATCTTCATAGGGAGAGACACATTGTTCTCCCACCAAAGAAATGGGACAGATTCCAAAATATTTTTGAAATTCCTCAAACATCAGAGTTGCCATTCAAGTGGGACAGAATTCCTCAGTTTGATGCTATAGCTAATAAATTCAATACAATCTCTCAAGTGCTGCCACATATAACTAGTAACTTTTTTAAAGCATTGTTTCTGTTTCTTTTATTTTTGAACAATGGTTGATTAAGTAATATATCATTACAATCCTTTATTAAATAGGTTTCCTTTGTTCTTGAGACCTTAGAACGCTTCTTATTCTGTAGCGTATCTTCTGCTCCAAAAGGATGTGAAGCACAGTGTTATATAAATGCAAGATGTTTAGGCAGTTTTCACACAGTTTCAGAGTTCCTGGGTGGCAGTATATTCCTGTCTGTACTTTTGAATGCTAAAATTTACCAGGTTCTTGAGTAAAAATTTTAGTTTCCTCTTTTTAACTTTGTATTGCATTTAGTGAAAATAGAAGTCTGATGAGGACTGAAACGGGTTGGAGATAATATCGATGAGATGAAGGATAGTGAGGTTTTAGTATTGAAATTGGTACTATTTGATTTCTTTCCAAATGCAGGTGTATTTGAGACAACATACGGGAGGAAAAAGCAAACCTTTTCAGGAGAACTACTTTGCTGCAGCAGCAAGGAGCTGCTCTCCTGGAGTGCTTTAATTTGCCAAGGGTACTGTAGCCAGGCAGACTCAGTTAAGCTGGCACAGTGATGTTTGAAAATGGTGTAACACAGAGCAGAAGTGCATGAAACAGATATGGGGAGGTGAAGGCAGTAAGGGCAATGAAGGGCACAGAAATGTGGGAAAGAAATGTTCTTTGAGAGCTACCTGAAGTTGAGTTGAACCTGAAGAGGTTTTTTGGAGTAAAATTGAGGATGATTATCATGCAGGAAAATGATGCACTCTGCAGTGTTAAGCAGCATGTTGCAGTGCTTTGTTCTCAAGCTGGTGTCTGAAAAGTCATTCTGAAAAGCTCTTGAAAATTTAAGTCAATCATAATTTGATTTTATTTTTTTAGTGGAATTTCTTTAAGATTCACATTACCATTTCAAACTGCAGTTGTATGCTTCTGTGGCCTTCAGGGAGTCACAAAGCACTTGAAACCATCCTTGACTTTGACACTGAGGCCTGTGATGCTTGTCTAGGAGGAAGTATAATACCTGTTGTGTTTACTACTTTCAGAAGAGAAGAACCTGACACATTTTTATCTGAGGGAGTGCATTCCAAGGTTGAGCTGCAGACCAATAGCAGATCTTCTGAGGAAGTGTGGAAGTAGTAAGGCAGAAGACTATGGCAACAAAAAACTCAAAAAAAAAAAGCCATCTAAGATGTGTGTCCTTTATGGATAGACAGATGAAATGTATTTGTCAACGCAGAGCATGAGAAGTGCACTACTGTAATTTAAGCACCACAGTGAGATATCAGCTTGTGGATACTTGTTCTAAACTCCTTCCTCCCTCCCTCCTTTTCAATAAAATAATTTG
>VYZT01014125.1:0-14432 GCA_013400735.1 Pomatostomus ruficeps | reverse complement strand
GGTTTGGTTTGTTGTTGTTTTTTTTATTTATTTTTTTTTTTTTCATTTTTTGTTTCTTTTTGGGGTTTTTTTTGTTTGTTTGGCTTTTTTCCTTTTTTTTTTAATAAAGTTGGAAATAAAAATTGTGGACCAAACATGAATCAGCCTATAAAACTGAAAAAATAGCTTTGCATGTCAAAACCAAAGTGCTACGAATTTAGCATATGTCTTTATGTGCAGATAAGCACCTCCTGTTTTCAGAGTTATGTGAAATTGACATGTGTTTAATTCTGTCAAAAAAGGTTGCAGGAGTAGGGTGAGTGTGAATATCAGAAGACTGCGTGTTCTTATTACCACTGGAAACAACATCCAGTAGTGCCTTGAATCTTAATACAGAGAATCAGCTGCATTGTCTCCACTTTCTGAAGTTGATATATAAAATAATGTAGAAGATGATGTCTGATATTCCCACAGGTGGGTGCACGCTCTACAGAAAATAAGAATCCCAACATTTCCAGGGAGTGTAAAATAGGACACACTCATACTAGCAGAAAGATGGGTGAGGTGACCAAAAAGATTTTCCCTGTAGTTTTTTTGATTGTAATAAAGTAATTTCTTAACAAAAAAATTACATATATATATGTATATATACGTATGTGTGCAAGTGACAGTAAAATCTGTGTTGCACTCAATTCCCTTCCTCTGTCTATGGCCTGCATGGTGCCTGGAAACTAGTTCAAAATGGGGCAGGAAATTCTAGACCAAGAAGGAGAAGATTACCTCTGGAACAGGCCCCAAGGACAATAGCCCTTGGGGGGTTCAGTTTCCTTCGCTATTCTTGTTAGAATGTTGGAGATGTTTTTAATCCTTAATGATGCTTAACTTAAGTGGGGTTTTTTTTACGTGTAAAAGAGATACCTTTGTCAGTGGTTGTCAAGTATCCTTCAAGGCTAACACAAAAGCAGTAGAACAAACTCTGGTTGTATATGGGAACCTTAGAAATAAAAACAAAGCCAGACCCCTTTCTCCTTCTGGCGGCTGAGAATTGCATCTAAATACATCAAACACCCAAGTACGTGTTTTCTTCTGTAGAGGGTGGATGAAGTTCACATTCTCACAGCTGTGCCTGTAGGTTTGTAAAGCTGTGCTCCCAAATGGAGACCTGAAATGAATTAGAAAATGGAACAAAACCACTGGCCTGAAAGTTGTTAGAAATAATGAGATCCTATGTTTATGGTGGGATC
Organism: Pomatostomus ruficeps; assembly: GCA_013400735.1. Classification (NCBI taxonomy): domain Eukaryota; kingdom Metazoa; phylum Chordata; class Aves; order Passeriformes; family Timaliidae; genus Pomatostomus; species Pomatostomus ruficeps. The sequence goes on along the minus strand of VYZT01014125.1, from coordinate 13,209 downwards.
TACCAAAAAAGTGTACAGCACAGAAGGGAACAGACTCTGATTTGCACGTGATTGTGAGTTGTTAGCATGGGCAGGGGTGTGACATAGCAAAGAAAATGCAACTTTAAGCCATGCTCTGCTTTTAGCTGTTTGGAAACTCCAGAACTTTGAAAACTTTGAAATTTTCACACTGTGGAAGTGCTGTCCTCAACTAAGATGTGAGAAGTAGACATTTATGGGGTATATGTTGAAAATTCTCTGTAAGGCAAAAATACTTGGACTTTCAGAGGTATCCTTGCTTTGAGCAGAGAATCTAGGGATGGCCTCCTGAGGCCTATTTTCAGTAAATTATTCTGCAGTTATGCAGAGATTTCATTTATGAAAATGTAAATAGACTCTTCTAAAGAACCCTGAAAAATACGCTGAATAGATTAATGATAATTTGATATTTAATCTCCTCTGTTTTGCTTAAACAAGAAAAGTGAGCAAGAGTGCGTGGGTTGCAAGGAGGGTCAAAAATGGGAACATTTTTTAGGAGGAAAGCAAGAGGGACATTAAAAGCACAAATCAAAGAGTCTCTGTCCTAGGCAGAATTGCTCTTAGCTTTTGTGGAAGCTTTTTAATATGTTTTGACTCTTTCTAAAAACCACTCTGTACTAGTCAGTTTGTCACATTTTCCATTTTGAGTTTCATATTAAGATGTCCAGCTGAATTTTCATTAGAAATGCTACTTAATGGGAGATGTAAAAAAAAAACCCTATAGCATAGCAGATGAGTTCTTCAATGAAATTGATTCTCATTAAAAATCACTCAGTCTCTATTAGGTAATGGAGAATAACAAGTAGCTCATAACCTGGCAGACTTGGGACCCATGTCAAACACTGATCAATAGTATGATAGCATAATCTGGCATTACAGTAATTATGTGAAACATGCACAATAAGGGACAGTTTGACAAGAATGAGCACCAAAATGAGGTAAAAGCTATTTACAGGATAAAGGACCTAAAGCAATACTTATTCTGTGCCTGGAGTGCAAATTCTGTGGTATCCCATATTTAACGTTATATGAAAATAGCATTTGGGTATATACTTGTGGTTGCAGTTACTCTGGACAGAGCTTGTAATTCAGGAAACATACCGTTTGAGGCCTGGATTCTGATCTCTTGTGACTCTTTATGAATATTGACTTATTTTTACTAGAGTAATAGTGGAGATTTAACTTTGTTTAGTACCAATAAGCAGAGTAGAATCTCAAGGAAACTTTTTTTCTATTTCTTCCATGAACGTGTAATCTGATTCTGCATTTCACAGTGTAGGATTTGGTGAATGAGTCATGAGGATTAAATGTTAATTAATTTTTTATTCCTGAAAAACTTCAACGTTTAAAATGTTGACATTAATTTTGCTGCATATTCCTTTCTTAAATCTGCAGTGTTCTCCATGGAGAAAATACATTATTGTAATAAGTAACTTTTATGATTAATTTCCCTCTGAAGGTCTGAAATTAGTGGTAGATTTCTGTTAACTTGTGTGTAAATAAGATACGCATTTGTAAATTCCTTGCAGCCATGATCCATTTTTGTAGTACGTGAAAATAGCAGATTTTTGCCACAATTGGAAAATGTTCCTTCAGACTACTTCTAAATGCAGTTCTTGATTTTAGTCTAGCACTTTCATATTTCCTTATGTCTGTATTCTAACCTGTTTACTGTTACTCCTTGAATGCTCAGCTGCTTCCTTTAGATATGGATTTTAATACAGTGCTAATACTCTCTAGAAAAAGTGTGGAAATGCGATGGAAGTTTTGGATTCTATGTAGCTTTGCCTCTTTTTTTCACAAGTAATGAATGGCAGCGTTCTTTATTTTAGTACACTGGCTGCTAAAATTGCATCCTGGCCGTACCTCAGTGTGGCACCCAGGTGCAGCTGCACCCGGGCTGGCGTGTGTCACAGGGTGAGCGTGCACCTGTGCTCCGCTACCAGCTCGGTGCTGCTGGGCAGACAGGGCTGCTTGCTGAAGCTGTTGTTGGGATGCGCAGTCCCAGCACATCCCCTGGCACCTGGCACTGCACTTGTGCATTCTCAGTGCCTTCACAAGCAAATCAGGAGTATGCTGATGGGATTTCCCTTAGCGCTGCAGCCAAAACACAACACTTCTGCCAGTCCACTGCAAGCACCACCAGCATGAGGTTGGTAAGTGAGGCGACAGGAGCTGGGCAGCTTCCTGGCGTAGCACATGGCTGCACTTCTGTGGCATTGTTGGGTGGTGTACGTAGGATCACTTTTTAAACCTACTGAAGGTGTTTGTAAAACCAAAATGTACTAGCCCATTGTTGGACTGAATTCACACTTAGTTTCCATGGAGTGTAAGGAACAGGAAGATGGTAGTAAAATGTTACATTGCTATATTTAATAAATCAAAAAAGTTTTTCGAAAGCATATTATAAAATATAAAATATGAATTATTATTAGGCTAAACTTGGAAGCAGTGTTTTGCTTGGATATTTTTTTTTTTTCCTTAAAGGTAGTAATCTGCCAGTGGAAGGAAGGTCCTCTGAAATTTCACATGAAACTGCATCCTAACATGCAATGTTTGCTGGTGGAAAAGGTGTTGCAGTACATAGTGGCCATAGTAATGCTGTTGCCTTCCTCACTTGTTTAATCTAATAAAAATTATGTTTTTATTTAAAGTAAAAAAAAAAAAATCACACACTGAAATATGTGCCCTACTCCCCTTTGGGTCTTGTTTATTTTATTGATTAAATTGTGAAATTAGACTTGTGAGAAGTTTTGGAAATGCAAAATTAATCCTTTCTTTGTCATATGAAACAATCTTTGCAGGGAAGTAGGAGCTGAGGTATAATTTTTTTTCTCTCTTAATGCTCTTGTCAATTAGGAATGGAATCACTTTTTTCTGAGAGTGTACTTTCATATAAAGTTGTAGATTCTGACATTAAATTTTCTATATTATTCCTATCTCTAAATTGTTAAAACTAAAAACAAAAAAAACCCAATGCAAAACCAAACCAGAACAACCGACTTGAATTCTTTAATCTGAAACAGACTAAAGTACACAGAGGTGAAATATTAGCAAAAGGTCATGCTGCACTTTGGTGGTAAGTTCAGGAACAGAACCCAAGCGCTGTCTCCTGGGAAGCAGGATGTCTTAATTCCGGTTCTTGTAAACGGAAGGGAACAAGGATATTTGTGATGTGTTTTGTAACAGTTGATGAACTCTGAACTATTCTTACACTGCAAGATTCTCTGAAGTAGTAAGTATATCTGAGGCACAGCTGCTCAAAATAAGAAATCCACACATGCTTTTATTGTCTTTAATCCTGTGCTGTAACCATTGTGTAGGTCTGGACTGTATTATTGCGGCTCACTCCTTTGTTTTACTTCTAGCAATGCAAATGTGATGTGCAGAGCAACATGGTGGGGGAGAAAAGGAGTGGATTTTGACAACCATGATGTTTGTGGACTAGTTAAAGCAGTGTAAATGAAAGCATCTCAGTGGGGCTGTATGTTGTAAGTAAGGTTTTATAGATGTAGAGAATCTGAAGAAATTTTAAAATTGCTGTGGTGTGTTGACTTGCTTTCTCTAAGATTTGCATTTACAGTGGCCATTTGTGCCTACCTCAGAACAGGAGCTTTTTTACGGCTTCTTGTGGCATGTGAATTGTGGTAACTTCTGATAAAAGTGAAAACTGGGCATAATTTTTGAACTGGATTTAATTTAATAGTCCCATCTTTCAGGTCATTGGATTGTAGACATATTCATTGTTATTTGAATAATTTATTATAGACACCCTTATCAGGATATGTTGTGTATTATTCTAATAATTTTTTGACATCATAATCTGATGGATAGCTTGCTTGTTGACAGTAAAAAGCTACTGTATGTTATTTACTTTTTCTTGATTAAATTTTTTTATGAGCAAGGAATTAATTAATTCCTTGTGCTTTTGCAATCCAACTGGTTTAGTTTATTAAATTATGTCCATGATACCCATGACCTTGGAGAAGCCATAAAAATTTCAAATGACCTCTCCTGTTCTCCCATATCACTTTAAAGGACAGTCCTAGTAGGGTAAATGGCAGCAAGCAGAAAGAAACATGCTATGTGGAAAACAAATACTTTTTTGTTTCTTGGTTCTCTGTTTAAGTTGGAATACTTTGTATTTTCGGAAGCCAGATTTTTATCATCCAAATAACCTAAATAATCTGAATTCTGCATTTGGAACATTGGTTTTAATAATTGAGATTTATGTTCGTTTCTGGACCACATTTCGACATTTTTGCGAGAATCAGAGAACCAAGTGCAACAGTTACTATGAGTGTGATACATAGTCTAAATGTATTTGTGGCGGTGGTGTAATAGCTGTCTGTTGAGGAATCCTGTTTTACTTTGTCCTGAAAGATACTTTCAAATTGGTGTTTAGGAGTAAGCCCTTGCTTCCCAACTGTAAATATTTGGAAGTGGACATTGTGATTTAGTGGAACTATGAATAATGTGGCAGACAGTAATTTCAATTCTGGTTTAGCAGGATTTTTTACCTAAAAGACTTTTTTTTTGTTAATACAGTTTGATAATGAATCATAAAACATGGATGGATGTTGGAGCAGAATTTTTGTGCACTGTGGAGATACCTGAATATAATGTTACTGCTGTCCAAAATTGTAAGAGTAGTCCATTGAACAGAATAATTGCATGCAGCACTGTCTCAAAAAAAACCAGTTGTCTCTTGTTTATCCATTTCCTGTGGTCTCTTTTTCAGTAGCAGTTAGAGAATGGGTTAAAATCAAGTGAAGTACATCACTGTAGAGCACATGTGGAGACTTCAGTTCCTTAATCAAATGCTACAGCTTAGCAACAAAGGCTGCATAAAAGATTTTATCATTACACTGTTTCAGACTTATGTTTTAGTTTTTTCTTGTGTATGAGTACACGACTCTACACCTTAGTTTGTTGGGGTTTTTTTTGTACTAGTAGTGGCAATGTAAAAGGTTAAGGAACATTTTCAGCTAAGATTGTGTTTCTGATGAACTCCCATGTTCCCATAGCAATTTTAGTAACCATGCGCTGTTTAACTGGAAGAGCGACTTGAGGATATTGCCTGATTTCTCTACCTCCCATGGTAAACCTTCTGTTTGTTTTATGAATTTAGTAGTCGAAGGTGCGTGGATAAAACTTGCCATCTCCTATTTAATGACACTTCACAGCCAGTAAGGCTGCCAAACTGCTGTACAACTTTCCTTTTTACTTCATTAAGCAGCACAGAGGAACAGATCACAACAATTATTTTCTGCTGTGATGCCTTGTGTTGACTGAAACATTTTAAGTCTTAAAAATGGAACAGTACCATAAAATAAAAGGCTTAAATGTGACATGGACATCTTCATAATTCCATATAGGTCTAAAGGAGAATGAGTGCAGAAACCCAGGTTAGGAAAATGGAACTGTTTCAAATAAGTGAAGCATGAGTTGGAAATGGTGAGAAAAGGTTAAGTTATGCTTATCATAGTATATTATATTGGAGATAAAATTGAAACTTTTTTTTTTCAGCAAACCCACACTGAAGGAACAAAATGGGGCTAAGTGTTTCTGCTTCCCCTAGTGGGAACACTTGAACTGTAGTGACACTTAAAATAATCTTTATGCTGTTTTGTAGAGAACTTGACTGTATCAAAAGTTCTTTAACAACTGTCTGACCAACCTGTATCTGTGATTCTTTAAAGGTAGGGCAGTAGTAGTCTGATAATCCTCTTCACATGCCAGAATGGCTTGCAATATAAATTGTTTGCTTGTCATTATGGACTTTGTAATTTCATATGTGGTTTTTTGGTTTTCAAGAGCTGTAAATAAAAAAAAAGAAAACATTTGCTTCTTCCTCCCTATCTTGTCCCCAACAACAACAAACTGGGCGCCCCCCCCCCGCCCATTACCTGTAATAGTGGTTTTGGCACATGATGTTTTGTTTGTTAAAAGGCAAATAGACTCAGTGCTTGTGTTAGCCTACCTTCAGGGTGGTTTTTTTATGCAAGCAGCAGATTAGACAAAATGTTCAAGAAGAGAAAGTGAGGGGTGGACAGTGAAAAAGTGTTCTGTGTGCAAACCGTTGTATCCATGGACAACATTTCTGTGGCCTTGGGAGAAACCTGAAAGTCAGTTAGAATAGAATCTGATCTCCACGGTATGTGGTGGGAAATCGTTAGTACGTAGATGTGTTTGAAAAGTGTGTTTTTTCTGTTGTGGGTGGGCAGAGATCACAGTTAATGGCTTGACTGTTTTGGTGGTGGTGTTAACTGAGCTTGTGTCTTGCTGAGAACTTTGCTTGTCTGTTCAGATTTCACTGGAAATTGGGAAATTGTTGTGATGATGCATTTGCAGAAAAAACTTGCCACTGCAGTAGGCTTTCAGTGTGACAAATTGTGGACAACACTTGGGAACAGCTGGGAGATACCCTGCTCTTGTTTAGTGTTTTTACATTGCATTGAGGAGAGATAGATTGTTACAGCATAGGATAAATATGTAATGACTTTTTTTAATTTTTTTTTTTTAATTTTATCTCTTGTCCTATATGGAGAGTAGGTTCTGGAGCTTTGTCCTTACAGTTTTTCATTGGTAGAAGACCTGTGTTACTACTTAATTTGCATATTGATGAAACCGCTCATCAGCTGCCTTCAGAGTTAAATGAGTAACATGTAATTACTTTGATAATACTACCTGAAAACACTCCAGAACACAGTGCTGTGGGATAGAACACACTGAATTAATCTTGCACTTGAAAATTAGAGCTCTACAATTCTGTTTGTTGCTGTCCTTCAGACAAAGCAGGACAAAGACAAAATAGGAGAACTGACTCTTACAGAAAGCAGTTTTGAATTGTTGTACCAAATTCCCACTATTTCTTTATTTGTGTTTGCTATTTTAACTCACTTATCACTTTAAATTTAGGCGATGATTTCTAAAGTGGTGTCTAGGCTGTCGGATTCACTTATGGCCTTTTGCTAAAATAATGTTTACTCTGAAAATTTGACATTTCCTTGTCTGAGATTCAATTACTTGTTCTGGCTTCATAAGTCTTACCCTGAACCTCTGGCCATTTCAGCTTATCTTTCCAACATAAATCTGAAATAATGAAAATATTGAATAATTTGAATTGAAAATGTTGAAACTGGGCTATGTGCAGCAAGGTGAGCCATGGCTTGATGAGTAATCAATTTTGCTAATTCAACATTGAATTAATTGTGGAGGAAACACTGGGAATTCTCTTTTGCTATATTTTAGGATTTTTCCTGTGTGATTTTCTGTAAGGAATCCACAGAGATCACTTCATTGAGCAATGGGTTAATGTAATTAGTTGACTAGACATGAATTCACTTTCTGCATTTAAACGAATGAAACTGCAAAGAGGCTGATTACTCTCACCTGCTGCAACAAAAAAAAAGATTTTTCTGTTGTGATTTTGAAGAAAATGTGTAAGTGCAAAAACTTACCATAATAAAGGCTTTACAGATGCCAGCTCCTTGTCAGGATGATACTCCATAAAGCATACAAGTATGTCTGTAATGTATGCTGACTGACTCAGTGATAACTTGGAGTACTCGCACAGCATCCCAGAGCTGCAGTGGGTAGAGTGGAAGAGGACAAAAACAATGGAGAGCAAAAGGGAGCAAGTTTTTTGAACACATGACCCACAGAGTTTCTCCTGTTAAAATACTGAATGTCATTTGCCTGCTGTGTGACTTAATCCACTGCAAAATACTCAGTCATGTTTTTTAAGAAAACTAAGAGATGCTGAACCAGAACCAGACCTACCACTGAGCTTCTGGATTATTTTTATTTTCTTGCTTCAGGAGGTTAAAATAAATCAGCTACTCCTACTTCTGCAGCAGGAAAGGAACCTATATAAACAAGTATGCTAGAGCCAATAAGAGTTGGCAGTGCAGTCATGAGAGATCAGGCTGAAAATCTTAAGCTTTTTAAATAGAACTTTTATTATCCCATTATCTTGTTTCTTAATTAGACTCTAAATCAGGAGTTGTTTTAATTACCACTAGAGGTTTTAAAGAAAAGGTATGAGCTGATACCTTATTAGTGTTATTGTGGTAGTTGGCAAATCTGGTAGCCCCAAGGACAAGTTGTAGAACCCCATTCATTATTGAAGACAAACTTAGTAGATCATAGGGTATTATAAACACATTACCAGTTTCCTTTGTCATAAAGTTCAAGTGTATCCAGTGTGCCTGTTAGAAGTGCCTTGGCTTTGATTAACTCAGCCTGTAGGGTGGAAAGAACTGTAAGATAAGAGGAGCAAGGATACAAGTAGTTCCTCACACTTGCCAAGTTTTTCCCTAAGTGCTAAAACCTGTTTTTGTATAAACTCTAAGAATGATTGTAAAGCAAAGCCTGAAAATGAAGGCACAAAGTTTGTCTTCATGCTCAGAATTAGTCTTTCTTACGAATTTGTTAAGCTGACATTGAAATACTTCATGTTTTTACAAGATAAAAGTGGGATTTTTTTTTTCCACATTTGCTGGGATATTGCATTATTGAAGTACTTCTTAAAAAACCCTCAACCCTCTGAAGGGTAATTGGACATTGAGTACTAAAGTAACATTTGCATCAATGGTATTTTACTTCCTTTCACTAGATTGAGTTTGGAGAAATTTCTAAAACACATCGTATCTGAGCATCCTGGAATGTTTTGCCCTAATTTGATATTTGTTCAGTGCTTGCACTGTATAGCTCAGCTTGAGAAGATGTGGTTTTTCGAAACCATGCAACACATGCATTAAGTGCTTATAGTGCTGAAAGCTTTGGTGTTTTTAACATGACTTTTTCAATTTGCCTTTTTCTTTTAGGTTCATGTGAGAATCTTAGATTTAATTTCTTCTGGAAAGGATTGAGCTCTTTTTGAACTGAAACCTAGGTGCCTAGGTACTGAAACATAGCTGGATGGCTATGCAAACATTCTTTATTTTTTATTTACAATTTTAAGTTATGATATTTTAAAGTGCAAAAAATGTACACATAAAAATCCTCTCTTGTGGAATAATGTAGTCTTTTTAAAAGAAATAAATTTATAGTAATGTGTCAAGACAGTATTGAGAAAATAGACCCCAGCAACCTTCCTTGAAAAATATGTAATAAATCACTCAGCATTTTTTTAAAAAGTGAAAACAAATCTTAAACTATGCAAATGTGCAGATCAAAGTGGGAAGTCATGGCACATGTGGCCTTCATAAACCCAACAAGCTTCCATTGTCTGGTTTCTTCTACTTTCTTATATTTGCATTTAATTACCTTTAGTGTTGTGAAATGCAAAGGGGGTTTAGGTGTGAGGGACTTCATACATAAGGTAAGTTTGAACAGCACATGGTAAGTACTGAACAATACATAAAGAAAACTGCATGTACAACCCATTTAGTGCACGTAATTATTTGCAGATAAAAGGGGCAGTTTTAGTCTGGAGAACTGGTATTCACGCTTGTGCAGCACAAGCGTTTGTTCTCCTTATTTTGGCCATTACTGTCACTACCCTACAGGTGGTAAAGCAATAGAAAATGAACTTTTATCATCTAGAACCACTAAATACAGGAAAGAGAGAGAATGATGCATTTAAAATACTCCTGTTTAAGATATGTAAAGCAGAATTAAAATTTACTTTCTTATCAATGTGTAAGGCTTCAGTGCCTGAACTGACTCCAGAAGCAAAGCAGCAGCATATGAATAAGTAATGCCACTTTCAGGCAGGTTTAGCAACACACACCTAAACTTCTTATCTTGGTGTCTGCTTTTCACAAATGCATACAGTGGCCTACTTAATTCTTCCGATTATTTTAACAAATTTCTAAATGCCTGTAAGCAGTGGCTGCTAAGTGGAAAAAAAATATTCCCCCACAGCAAACCCAGCTGAAATGCAGTTATATGTTAATCAGCTTTTTTCAATTGTAGCATCTCTCACAGTATTTCAGCTTAATTAGTTTCAGAACTCTGTTTGAAAGAACACAGCTATATTTCATGTCCATTGAAGCTTTCACATTTCTTTGAAGTTTTCACAGTGCCTATAAAGAGTAGGAAAGGAAATGTTTCATGAAATTTTGCAACTAGAATAAAATATTAAAAATACTTTCTAAGCTCAGTAATCATAGGAAAAGAGATTTTTTTTTCAGTTTTTTTCAGTTTCATGTGTATGTTTTAGAATTATAGGTTTGACTTCCACTATGCTGTTATTAACAATGTTATTAAGAGTGAATAATAAATAACGAAATAGTTTTATGGAATACAGCAAGGACATCCCGTGTTCAATCGAATACTGATTTTAATTAAAGAGTGTTCTTATCATACATATTATTCCAGCTTAGCCTCTTATTAATGATGTATTTGTTGGAATTTAATATCATGGCACATTTTATTAGGAAAAATGCTTTTCATTTTAGAGGTATTTTTGTTTAGTTGGTTTTTCTTTCACTCTAAGGAACAGCTTGGTGCTCCTAGTAAAATTTCATGGCTTCCAAGTTAAATTTCATACAAAATGTAGGGAGGAAAGATCATGATGATGTTTATGTTTCCAAAAAGAAGAATCCTAGGAGAGAGGCCTTTCTTGCTAGCATCCAGGAAGCAGGGGGTATTGAATGTACTTGTTCTGTATTGTGCAGTATACCTTTATTTGTTATCACACAGCGGTAATCCCCATCAAGGGCTATGATTTATGGTTACCGGTTGGATGCTGTTTGCAACATATTGTGAATTCTCTGCTATCTCAAAAGTATCACACCAGTGTTTACATCAGAGGGATAGTCCTGGTCAGTCACTGTAGGATGCATCATGCTGTCTACGCACCTGCCTCATCCCAATGAGGGAGTTGTACTGCTGCTTCCTGTGCTTCCAGGTGATGTCCTGGGGACCTACTCTGCCTCGTGGTTGTCTATGCTTTGAGTCAGTGCTGTTTGCAGCAGCTTTCCTTCTTCTGAGATGGGTTTTCATCCTTTCATATTCCAGCTTGAGGAGAAGGAGTATTGCAAAGGAAGGGTGGAATTAATGTATGTTTTACTTCAGGCTAATATTGAACCATGATCTTTGTAGTAACTGAGAGTTGAACTCTACCACAGGTAGTCATATTGGTCTTGTATAAGAAGGACATTATGAACTTTTTCTGGTCATGTGCTGTGCTAAGTTACTGAACAATTGCTTTGGGTAGAATAGCAGTAGACCAGGGCACTTTGCTGTGTGTTTCTATTGCTTGTAACAGATTGTCATTTTATGTGTGCCATAACTTCATCTAAAAGTAATATATTTTATTTAAGCTGAGTAGTGAAGTGGTATACATAAGGTAGTACATGCTCAGGTACCTTGAGGAAAGCACTGAAACTTGAAAATTGCTGTGGAGACGTAGACAGTTTCTCAGAACATTTTGCTGGCATGTTTCAAATCCAAGTTTTGGACAGAACAAATTGCACTTAGAAAGGAGAACAAAAAAAGGAAGTCTGTTGTAAGGCTGTCATCTTGGGGTGCAGATACATATTTTTAGGCAGCCACCAGTAGCTAGTGGGTATTAATAACCTGGATGTTTTAACAGACACTGTGATCAGATAAAGCTGTCTTGTGGTTGTGTTACATAGTACTAGTGTCACTGAGAAATTGAGGCACATGGAAGAAACCTCCAGAGGTTGAGTATCAGAGCTCCTGCTATCCTACAGATCCGTACTGTGATTCAAATCATTGTAAGCGCCTAGTTGGATTTTTATAGGGCAGAGCGCCCATGTATCCTATGGTTTTTAACCTTGTGGTTCATCATCTTGTGTAAATACTAATTTTTTTAGTTGTATTTGCTCATATTGATATTTTCATGTTTTCTATCCACAAATGCCTGATATTCTTTAGGAATTTAGGGAAAGAGCTACACAAAGAATTACCAGATTTTCAATGTCACATTTGATTTAGAAGTTTGCTGTATTATTTTAGCCATTTTCCTCAATCATCATCTCTTTTCAAAGACCGCACAATTAAAATAAAACCCCTCTTCTTGACCTGTTTCAAAACTGATGGACTAACCATACAATAGGAAAATCACATGATGTCTTTTTGTAGCTCTTACACTAACAAGAATGTCTTCCCCAGCTTAGCAGCAGAAGGAAAAATGACAGTAAATGAGAAAATTAGTAGTCATGTTATTTTTTAAAGGTAACTTTAAAGTGACAGTTTTTAAGAAAAACATTTTCATTTAAATTATTATTATATCTTCTCCATTTGTTGTAATGTAATCCTTCATAATGTTAATGAATCAAGTTTTGTCGATTGAGTGATTTTTAGAGAACCGGTAGAAACGCTTGTGTTTACTGAGATTATTGTATACTTCCAAAGAAGACTAAATATGTTTAAGCAGAGAATGCTGCTTAGCCTGAAAGGACAAATCACACAGTGAAAGGTCATTGCCAAAGAAACCTAATATCCTGGTTATAGGTGAAAGGCTGCATGCTGGCAGAGTTGAAAAGGAATCCAGCATGTATGCTGCTCAGTCTAATTATAACGTTACAGATGGCCATTACATAAGGAATGTCTCCAAATCAATATCATCCATGCAGAGAGACTTCTAAGTGTATACCTGATCCTGAAAGAGCAGCAGCTTTTTATTTTTCCCCAGGAATGTAGCTCTTGAAGCAGCAAGGAGCACCTTCCCTTCCAAGTTACCTTCCTGGTCGTGCTGGCTTGGTATTTACGTTCGATTTTCCCTCGCTGCTCACCATGCTACTTTCCTTAATATGGTTTTCTTTTTACTGTATACATGCATCAGGCTGAACCACATATGAGATGGAGACAGTTACTCTTTATGCACACCCTGGTTAGGATTTTTTTATTAGAAGGAAGAGTATGGTGATGCAGAGCCTGAATTTAGCTGAAAGAGAGTAAACCAAGCTAGCAAGGGAGTAATGTACAGAAACCATAATTGCCCAAGCTAAATTTGTCTTCAAGTGCCTACAGAAACTGGCAGTGAGCTTTCAATAATAGCGGTAATTAAGACTAGTGTGTTAGCACTCTATCTGCAAGCACAAGCTCTAGCAAGCTGGAAGGAAAAGTAACTGTTCATATGAATAATTGTCATGGTTTGACCCTGACCAAATGCCAGGCACCCACGGCAGCCACTCACTCCCCTGCCACAGCTGGACAGAGGAGGGCGGGGGGAATTAGCACAAGGGATCATGAGTTAAGATAAGGAACTGG